>JBBPBT010000685.1:4402988-4413469 GCA_037974875.1 Cicer bijugum
TATTTGCTAATTTAAATGACTAAGATTCAATATTTTTTTAATTGAAATCTCATTGGATTATTTTTGCATAGTTTTAATTATTGATTTTTAATATGTGATGATAATGTTTTTATATATTCTGTGGTAATTTATAAAATTAAAATATAATTAAAATGTTGTGATGTATTTTTATATAATGAATTAAAAAAATTAAATTATAATTAAATTAAGTTTATAATGAAAGTTATATTTTTCAATTATAGAGATATAAATAAAAATTTAATAAAATGAAAAATAAAAAAAAACAAATTAATTATAGAGATCTCGCATCATACTGTCTATTGAATGATGGAATTTGTTTTGATATACTGATGTTGACAAGAAAAAAAAGTCCCATCTAGACAACACTCATAGTAACAAATAGCAACATCTTGAGATTTTATTTATTTAATTTAATTTTTAAACTAATAGCAAGACAAGTGAATCATAGTCATCTTTGCACATACGTTTCACTCATCCGTGTCAGCACTGCCATAAATAATTAGATGAGTGGACCCCAAGTTACCAAACCAAAGAAAGATACTTTCGGACGGATCATTTATATATTGTAACAAGATAATGGAGTTTGTGCATTTAAGATGTTGAACACTCACTGGTTCAATGTCGTATACTGCCAATGCTAACGTCGTCAACAATGTCTCAATCAAATGTTGCTTTGTTTACAATATATTTTGTCTCTCTCTCACCACACAATCTTACATAGAACAATTATATCATCAAAGACTTCTTCACACCTCACATCCACCATCTATAAAAAGTACGGACGTAATACTCATCATACAAATTACTAACTAATTTGAAACATATATAATTTAAGAAAATAGATGTATATATGTTTATATTAGTCTCACATATCACCATTTAAATCAGACTAAAAAAATATGTGAGGATTTCGCACCTTTAAATATCAGAGGTGGTGCTTCATTCCATGGTCCAGCTGAAGAACGGGATAGAAAAAAGTCAGTAAGTATCCGAGAGTTTTTTTATTTCGAATTTAATTAGAATAAAAGGTTATTAATTAGGACTTTAGAATGATTTGTCTTGGACTTTTGAAGATGATGTTATGCATATGTTCTTTCATGCTCTATTCGGTTTGAGGCTTATCTAGAGAACAAGAAAAATGTTTGACTTGTGCTTATATATACAAGAAAAATAAATGAAATTTTGCTTTTTTTAGTGTACCATTTAGTGAAAATCCATTTAATAATTGTGTTTGGTTGTTAAAAGGAGTAGTTGGGACTTGGGAGTAGGTGTTTGTGTGCAGAGTTCTTTGTTTCTTATATTGGTATTTAGCTAAATTAAACCATGGCTTCTAAATTAAACTGTGCAACTTTCATATATTGGTATTTAGCTAACTAACTAAACTATGCAACTTTCATTTATCTATGCAGGATTCACATGACCAAGTCCCATATTGTACTATCTGATATACTTGAAGTGGTGGGACTCCTTTTCCATTTTTCAAATTCAGCCATAACCATAGTTTTGTGTCTCATTCTTATAAACCTCTGACAATATATATTCACGTGAAACTTTCATCCTGTGTATTATTCAACACTATAATACACAGTATTACACACTATACACCCTCTCTAAATTTCCACACAAATTCACTAGTTGAGAGAGTAATATCCATGGATGCTAGAAACTTGTTGGTTCTTCTTTCCTTTGGTATAACACTAGTTTTACTTGTTACCTGGTTTCACCTTCCATTATTATCACTCCCTAACAAAGAAGCTCTAAACTGCAACATTTATTCTGGATGGTGCACCTCAAAGAACCGTTTCCACTCTTCTTCATCACACCCCAATCCAATCAGCAAACCAACAACATTCTCTAATCACCACCAACAACTGAAACACGAATTTGATGTTCCTCACCACCCTTTAGATCCTCTAACCATCCAAGAGTTCAATGAGGTTCGCGCTGTCCTATCCACACACCCTCTCTTTAAGTCCTCAAACAGTTACACTCTCAATTCCCTTGTCCTAGAAGAACCAGACAAAGAACTTGTTCTCAAATGGAAAAAGGGTCAACCATTACTTCCTCGGAAAGCTTCAATCGTTGCACTTGTGAAAGGTGTCACTCACACTCTCACCGTTGACCTTAGCACAAATCAGATAACCAACGATGAAACAAGTCCAGCTGCTGGATACCCTACGATGACCATTGAGGAAATGATGAGTGTACTTGATGTTCCATTGAAGAACAATGAGTTCAATAACACAATCACTAAACATGGTGTCGACTTAGCAGACCTTGTATGTCTTCCACTCTCTTCAGGGTGGTATGGAACACCAGTGGAAGAGAATAGAAGGTTGATTAAAGTGCAGTGTTATTCAAGAAAAGGCTCTGTCAACTTCTACATGAAACCAATAGAAGGTGTCACTGTATTAGTTGATATGGATAGAAAAGAGGTCGTTTCCATTACAGATAATGGCCTAAACATTCCCATTGCAAATGGTGTCGACACCGATTATCGTTACTCCGTTCAGAAGCTCAATAAAGAGTTGAGGCTGATAAATCCAATATCCTTGGAACAACCAAAAGGTCCAAGCTTTACAGTTGATGGACATATAGTGAAATGGGCTAACTGGGAATTTCATCTGAAACCTGACCCTAGAGCTGGAATAGTCATTTCTCAAGCTAAGATGAGAGATCCAGATACATCAGAGTTGAGAAGTGTTATCTACAAAGGGTTCACATCGGAACTTTTTGTGCCTTATATGGACCCTACTGATGGATGGTATTTTAAGACATACATGGATGCTGGTGAGTATGGATTTGGGTTGCAGGCAATGCCTTTAGACCCTTTGAATGATTGTCCAAGGAATGCATACTACATGGATGGAGTGTTTGCTTCTGCTGATGGAACACCCTTTATACAACCAAACATGATTTGCATTTTTGAGAGTTATGCTGGTGACATTGCTTGGCGACATGCCGAGTGTCCCATCACTGACATGAGTGTAAGCATTTCATTACTCGTGACTAAATTACTGCTAGTGTCTAATTATGGATTCATCAAACAAGGAATGTTAATAATTTTTCTCTGCTTTGTTCTAAGAATTTAGACTCCTTTTGGTTTAATTTAAAGATTTATTTTAAAGGAAAAAGTAAAGAGTTATGGTAAACAGTTGAAAAACCATATAAATGGTCAGTAACAAATTTTGAATTTGTTTAAATCTCAATCATTAAATTTCAATAGGTATATAAGTATAACTCTTCATTTTTCTATCTAGGTGAATTTTTTATTTTTAGAGGAGCTTAATTCATATTCTAGATGTTCTATGGATTTCATTTTTATTGTTGGATTACTTATTTTGGGTTTATACTATTGTGGCAGGTTACAGAAGTGAGGCCAAAAGTAACACTGGTGGTTAGAATGGCAGCAGCAGTAGCAAACTATGACTATATTACGGATTGGGAATTTCAAACCGATGGACTAATCAGAACCAAGGTTAGTGATGTAAATTCAATTGATTTACTTTTGAATATTGTTCAGGAAATAGTGCTGAGAGTAATAAGCTCTGTAGAAAGGAAACTAGTACATAGTTTTGGAGTGTGTACAATAAACTAATCATCGAGATGCAATACAATAACATAAATAGTATTTAATGACACCAAATATATGTGACATTTAATGTTTATTATAGTCTAGTGCAAACCAGTATGCACTAGAGTTATTCAATGCTTTGTCTTGTGTATACCGCACTGCATTTTCAAGGATAAGTTATAATGGACAAGTTGCACTATAGATTGACGGTTTACGTTAAGATGTTGTACAAATTTTTCTAGATTGATGCTACATGTTGTCTCATTGTAATTAATAATTTAAGCTAATATCAAATATTTTTTTTTTCTGATGCAGGTTGGACTAAGTGGTATCTTGATGGTGAAAGGAACAACCTATGAGAACATGAACCAAGTACCAGACCAAGAATATCTCTATGGCACCCTTTTGAGTGAAAACATAATCGGTGTAATCCATGACCATTTTATCACATATTACCTTGACATGGACGTTGATGGCTCAGACAATTCATTTGTAAAGGTAAATATCAAGAGACAAGAGACCTCTCCAGGAGAGTCACCAAGAAAGAGCTACCTGAAAGCTGTGAGAAAAGTTGCTAAGACAGAAAAAGATGCTCAAATAAAGCTTCAACTCTATGACCCATCTGAATTTCATGTGGTAAACTCGTTGAAGAAAACAAAAGTGGGGAACCCTGTTGGGTACAAATTGGTTCCAGGTGCAACAGCAGCTAGCTTACTTGATCCTGAAGATCCACCACAAAAGAGAGCAGCTTTTACAAACAACCAAATATGGGTCACTCCTTACAACAAGAGTGAGCAATGGGCTGGTGGCTTGCTTGTTTACCAGAGCCAAGGCGATGATACTCTTCAAGTCTGGTCCAACAGGTTAGAGATTATTTTCATAATTTTACCTTTCTTAGGGCGAGCCTTAGGGCACCCATAAGATTGTTTCCTAGTGATGTGTTAGTTATGAGATCAAATTCTGAAAAAGTTTTACAAATACACATGACTTGTCATACTTGAGTGACAACCATTTAATGTGTCTATGTAGTTGAATTTGCTGCCTGGAATGAATTGTGAATACATCAATTAAATATTAACATTTCTGAAATTGATGATAATTTAATGTGCAGGGATCGTCCAATTGAGAATAAGGACATTGTGTTGTGGTACACAGTGGGGTTCCATCACGTACCGTGTCAAGAGGACTACCCTATCATGCCTACTGTATCTTCAGGTTTTGACTTGAAGCCTGTCAATTTCTTTGAAAGAAATCCAATCCTAAGAATGCCTCCCAATTTCAAAGATGATTTGCCTGTTTGCAAGGCACAAGATTCAGCTTGAGATTCTATCTGTTGTTTTTAGTCTAACTATTTACATTTATATGAAGGATGACGAAACTCTTAGTTTTAAATAATTAGTAATGGCATATGATTCAATAGTTGTAGAGGATATAATTTCTAAACTTCACTGTCCTGTGCAAGTTGTGCTATTTGTGTCTTGTACACGCCAAATAAACCAATCAGGAGTTGGTCTAGTGGAAGTATATTAATTCCCCAATAGAAACATAATAAATGTCATCAGAATAACATTCGACTTTTCTTGTACTGTTGGGTATGAAAATAATTACAGTATCCCAGATAAGATAATGCAAGTGGATTTTATTAAAAAAAATAAATGTCAAACAAACTCTAAAAGAAGTTATCTTCACAACAAAAAGATATATGAGTACTCTAAATTGAATAACTCCCTTTAAATGGTAAGTATTACATGTATATTTTTATTTACATGCAAATATTACAAGTACATGTATAATCAATTATAAGTGTACTTAAATGCTTATAAGGCATGGTGCTCATTAAGGGAAGCAATCTCCATTGTGGATGGTTTAAGTACTTAAATATCAACAATTGATTTTTTTTCAGTTTACAAATAACTCATTTCACAGTAAATATTTATATATATATATATATTTCTTTATCATGGTAGCGACTAACTATGTACCTTGGTGTGTGAGCTCTTCAACGGTGTCTCCAAAGACAAACTAAAAAATGATTTTGCTAGGAAGTACTAGTACTTCCAAATATTAATCAGTGCTAATTGATTCCCGTTACATCCAATGAGTATCCCACTGTGTCATATCAAAAAAATTATTCCTCAACAAGGGCCAGACTTTTCGTACTTCCCTCCTAGCATTGATAAATTAACTTCCATGTGAAATGCTCCTCCACATTAACTTCCATGTGAAATGCTCCTCCACAGCTAGGGTCTAATCTCCATAGTGCTAAGAAAGATAAGATACAACAGATGATGTTTTTGACGCCATTAAAAGTTAGGTTAAATTTAGTTTCAGCGTTTGCAAATATAACAATATTTTGTTGGAGTTCCTCATTAATAAGAAGATTAAGTTGCATTGTGGTAAAAGTTTTAGATTTGATCAGTGGCAATTTGGCGTGGTAAACATACAAAAACACAGGCAAACTACAGCATAATTGTGTAACATATTGAATGCTTGGAATTATTTATTTTCAACTTGCTTGAGTTTATTTATCTTATGTCACAGATATTTGTGTGTTGCAGTGAATTTATAAAAAAATTAAAAAATTATGACCTTATTTATAAGTTATCTTTAATTTATTTCAGCAAACTCTCCATAATAATTCATACAAATAACTTATATGTGAAGATAATTTAGTCTTATTTCATCTTAAATTCTAAAAATAACTTGTCCATAAACGTTTACTTTTTTATAATAACCATGAACACTAACTATAACAAGTGTTTATTTTATTTTTTTTCAGAAAGAACAAATAACAAATGCTTGTTGAAGCCCTTAACTAAGTTTGCCCAAAAGGCACACATGTCTGCATTTCCTATATTTTTTATATCCAAGACAAACCACTCATTGCTTCGTTACTGTTTTCCAAAAGAACTTTCAAGCAAGTCATTTTCTTTGAAAGATAATTAACCGATTATATGTGCCAACATTAAGCTATAATAATCTCAGTCAGAACCGCACCTATGCTCTGGTGACAGAACTCTCAAAAATCGGGGAGCCAAGCCAAGACTTATAGATGAACCCGAATTACAAAGACTAGGTGGCACAGGTTGGACTTTCAACCATAGGCTCTATCCTGCAGAAAAAATGCTAACAATGAGAGACCAAATTCTCAATTTTTTGACATCAATCTCCCCTTTTCATATTACTGAGTAATCCATGAAAAACAGTCTCCGGAACAATTACAACATCACTTCCATAACAATCATGCTATCTCTCTCTCTTTAGTGCACTCCTTTCCTCTTCATTTTCATCAATCATACAGTCATTTGATTTGTAATGACTCCAGCACACTCGCTTCCTTCCTTTACAAACCCCATTCATCATATTCATACCCAACCGAATCTGCTTCTCTCGCTCTCTTCCAATTTTGAACTTCACCCTTTCTCTTCCCTTTGCCAACTCCATCCTCGTGTCTTTCGCTTCTTTTTCAAGAATGCCATCGCTCTTTAACATGCCGCTGTTTTCCTCCACATTGCCACTGCAATCTTCCGTGGCAAGCGAATGTTCCCACAATTTTTCACCACATTTCCTCTCCTTAACCAAAATTTGGTCACATTTTTTATATAAGCTTTCCCTAGGAAAATCTGGGAGCCACCTTGGTATATGCAAACCTTTTATTTTTGCATTCTTAATGTCATATCTTGATGTGTCAGAATCAATGGTTATTTCTGGATTTTGACTTGCACAAGCATCTTTCGGTGGAATCAGTTTCGAAAACGGTACTTCTTTAGAGAGGTTGACAAAATTCACAATCTCTTTCAGAGCTCCAGAACTCAGCAGGTTACTTGTGTGCGTTTTTGAACCACCGGGAAATCCTCGAACAGAACACAGATCATGAAGGCCATTGATGAGGTCAAAGAGGTTGGAGTCGGTGCGATTGGATGCAGTAGCAAAAGAGGCAGCTGATCTTCCAATGGCTTCAAGATATTTTGTGGCAACATTAGTTAAGACTTCAAGAGCGTCACATTTGGATCTTTTGTAGCCAACTGACTGGCAGATCTGAGAAACTGCAGTTTTGGCTATAGCAAATGAGAATTCCGATGGGGTTTCTGCTACTTGAACATCTTTTACTCCTAGGTTCCTCTTCCTTTTGCTTTTTGCCCTTCGGGCTAGATTTGATGGGGCCTTGATGGTGCTTCTCTTTTGCATAGGGTTCATGGGCAGAATGAAAGGCAAGAAGAAGGAAGATATAACTCGAAACCCTGTGCAAAACCCCTAGAGCCAGGATCTGTCCCTGATATGTAAGAAAAGATGCATACCAGCTCCTTTCCTGCTATCAAGAAAACAGTGATAATTACAAACACGGAATATTGAAGATGGATGGGATGTAAAAAAGTTAGAAACTAAAAGTTAGAAACAGATTGCCAAAGACATAGAATATATACCAACTGTTTATAAAAGTGCAATAAAAATTAAAGAAAAGAGAGCAATCTACAGAAAACTATGCTGGGACAAAAATTTCAAACATGACCAGTATGATAGTGAGCCAGATTCGTTAAAAACAGCTATATACTTTGTTCTTATTGAAGAGATGTCAGAAGGCATTTTCAGTTTGTTATCCAAGTAATTTATATCTACAAAGCAAAAAACTATAATTTCTGTTCCTCGATATTTCTGCATTTTCATGACCTCATGAACCGACTTCAATGTCAATTTTCATCCCATCAATATTTCCTTCCCCAAATTCATAAAACACTATACTTACTTTCTTCTCACATCTCTCTTAGCACAGTCTATTTTGCTTCTATATTTCTTTTATTTCAACAATCTATATACTTAACCAGTGAATCCAAACCTCTAACCCAATGGCATTCCACATCAAAGATTAAAATAGCAATAGCCTTACATGAACCTTATAACTTTTAAACATGTCATAATAAGAAGCCAAAAACAGCACCCAGACAACTGCACATTAAAGAGTAAAGCAAAAGAAAATGATCCAAGTGAAATGTCTACCCAAAAGTGTCCCCAGTTGGGCCCCTTATTCCCCAGGCACACAAGTGAAGAGAACAAGCAAAAATCTAGAATTTCCTTGCAATGACACTTCAATAGCTGACTAAAACCAACCACGTTTCATCAAACAGCTTATTTGCATTATTCATTAGTGAAACATGGTAGAGATCGATTCTTCATTCCAAAATTACTCTTGTTATAAAGAAAACCTGTACACAAGAATTCAATAACAAAACATTCACTTAAAAATAGTAATCATTCATCATGTAGAAAGATTTTGTCATTTTGAGTATTACTGGTAAATAAGTCTCCAGTTTCTTTAGTTGTTCCTGAGTTTTGAACATAATGTATAGGAAATCGTTTGTGTTGAATCCATTGTATTCAGAGTAGCACCCGCTCCGCCACCGCGAATATCACATCAAAGAGAAAACAAATATCACTTAATTTCAACTTTCAGGCACCAAATTGAAATTCAGTACGTCATCCTCTTGTAACACACATGAACACAACCAATAAGCAGGCAACCAAAAATATTAACTAACTAAACTGCACCATCAAGTTATGTAGCACCAACACTTCTGATCACATTTATTACATTCAAATAATTCATTTTCTCAAATTTTGACCGGTGTTGGGGTGTCAATATCAATGGTAGAGAATCCATTTCCCAATATCAATATGGTGTTGGTGTCCGTGTCAATATCCATTTTTCATAATCATCAAGTATTATGATTTATTTATAAAATAAACACAAAAAAGATTCATATGAAGCAGGATGATTTTGTGGTAATGTAAAGAATGTTGATCATAGGAACAGAGTAAAAAGGTGGAGATATTAGCCATTACCTGGTTCAGCAATTAGTAAAACGAGTAATCACAGAGAGTCTTTGGGCTGAAATAGCAGGACCAATCTTAGGGTTTTTCTTTATTTATAAATAAAAAATTATGTGATTGCAGATACAACGAGAGAGGGAACAAGACGAGAACGAAGTGAACCGAATCAACGCCGTCGTTTCCAGAGAGCAGATGAAGACCCTAAACGGCAAATTTTGAATGGAGGAAAAAAGAGTGTTAGTGCAATGTGAGAAGAAACGGTCTCCGTCAGGTGGTTCTGCAGCGTGCAAATTTTTTAATTATTTTGACTCAAATGTAATTTATTCATAATTTTGATCTCTTTATTTTAATTTTTCTATTTTAATCTTTGATTTTAATTAATTTGTAATTTTAATTCTTTTATTATCTTTTTCTCAATTTTAATTTTTTTATTTCTTAAAATTGAGATATTTTATAAATCTAATAGATCACATATTTTATCTAATAAATTATAATTTAAAAAATATTAGATGCTTATTTTAAAAATTAATTTTTGTTATCAAAAAATATTTTTAAAAATTTTTTAATTATTTTAAAACTAATTAATTTTAGAAATAGTTTTATTTATTACTTTCTAAAAACTGGTTCCAAAAATTTATTATTTTAAAAACTGTTTTTCGAATAAATTTTAATTATTATTTTTATCAATTCAAATATGTTTTTAAGATAATGATTAATAATTAATAAATGATGATTTTTTTAAATAATGAAAAAAATTAAGTTCTTTTTTTATTTTAAAAAATATGGTTTTTTCTAAATAAAAAATATCTTATTTTTAGTAAAATTCTGTTTTATGAAGAAAAAAAATATTTAAATTCTGTTTTCTTTTAAATATGATCAAAATATAATAAAAAATCTGTTTTTGTTTTAAAACATATTTGAATTAATAAAAATAATAATTAAAAATTCTTCTAAAAATGGTTTTTAAAATAACAAATTTTGAAATCAGTTTTCAAAAAATAATAAATAAAACTATTTTTAGAATTAATTAGTTTTAAAATACTTTTTATAATAACAAATA
>JBBPBT010000685.1:4415056-4427639 GCA_037974875.1 Cicer bijugum
CAGATACATTTATATGTATCCTCTTTGTTTGAATATTAAAATAACACATATAATATGTTCACAAAATAATGGACAAATTATATTACAAATTGAACAATATATATATTCTAATGGTATACTACTACATTTTTCAAGTATAATAAAAAAAATCTTAGTGAGTAGAAAAAAACTTAGATTTTCAAAAACATAGAGGAAAAATAGAGTTAGTTGATGTTTTTTTTCTTTCTTTTATGAATTAAAAAAAAGATTGATTACAAGATTACATGTAGTGAGATATATTTACACTAAAAATTTGAGAATCCATACATATTAATTACAAATCAATGATAAATAAATATGGAGATTGTTTATATATATATAACAATTAGATAGCTTTTTAATTTTTCAAATGATTAAATAAGTTTTTAGTCTCAACAAAATCTTACTATTTTATTTTTAATCTTTATAAAAAATTTGATAAACTTTTAGTCTCTAAAAATATTTGTTTTCATTTTTTTTTTTAATTTTATACCAAATATTGTTTATCTGTCATTTTTTGTTTGTAGTAATACTTGGACATAAATAAGAAATTTTCGTACAAAAATTTTAAATTTTTAACGAATGAATAATTAAAATTTTAATTTTTCTCATCACCAAAAAATAATATACCATCAAAACACAGCACAGTGGACACGATGACATTGCATGAGATGGTCGGTCAAGCGCATTCTCTATTCTTCATCAAATAGGATACTTATAGTACACTAAAAATATCATATCTTTTCCCTATAAACTGTTAATGTATCTATTTCGTAAATATAACTTATTTATTTTCAATTCACACTAGCTATAAAGATGAACACTAATACATAAACATAATTACCAAATATTCATGAGACAATAATAAAATAATATTTACTACGCTACAATTAATTTATATTTATTCAACTTTATATTATATTCCCCTGCATCAAACTATCGTAGCTCATGATGGAGGATATGAAGGTTAGGTTGGATGAATAAGGAATCTAACCGGAAAATAGATGGATGAGAATTTGGCACAGAAAGAAAGGAGATAGAAGTAGTACAGTAGCAACGACGTTATAAAAATGGACGGAAAGGTAGACCGTTAATTCTCATTAACTTTTCACGTGTTAAAAATTAACCGGAGTAAATAAAGAACGACGTCATCAAACTAAACCCCCCAAAACCCTTAAAATTTCATTTGTTATTTTTCCCTCTATGTAGTACCTTACTTCGGAGTTACCACACTTCAATACAAAAAAAATGGCATCAAAAAAACCATGGAGAGTAATTCCAAGACCTCTTCTAGAAACCATTCTCAACAATCACGCTCAACACCACCGTGTCCATCAACCACTCCTCCTTCACGGCCCCAGAGGCGTCGGAAAAACCACTCTCATTCTAGAACGTTTACTCAACAACTGGAACAAAGGTCCTCACATCACCGGTTACGTCGATTTCGCCCAAACCATTAAAGCTCACAACGACCCATCATTTCCATGGGGTTCATGGTCCAATTCCCCACCTCCCAATCTATCCGACTGCCAGAAAAGCCTGGACCAATGTCTAGAAGCCATGGCCGAGAAAGCTCTCCGATTGGGCGCCATTACCTCACGCCAGATATTCACTTCACTTAATAAATGGCACGGTCTCACCGCCGCGCTTCGGCGCGTGTTGCACACTCCTGATTATAATAAGGCTTCCCCTGCTGTTCTGTGGGACCGTGCGGTTTTCGCGATGTCTAGTCAGTGTAATGCGGAGGAGATCGATAGGGTTTTGGGATTTGGGAAAAAAGAGAATAGTGTTTTGTCGGTTGAGGAAGCTTCGTATTTTAAGGAATCTGTGGTGGCGTTGAAGCTCGCGAAGAAAGTTATTGAGATTCAGCAAGGGTGGAGGGCGAATGCTATTGCTCATATGAAACGAACTGGTAATTTTTCTAGGAGTCTCACGCATTCTTCAACTGATTGGCCTTCTTTGTTGCTGGATTTGTTGTCACAGGCTGCTGAAATTGATCATTTTCAGGTACTTTTTTAATCAGCAATTCGGGTAAATAGTCATTTTGTGGTGTCATTATGGTTTCTGAATAACATATTACTTAGTGTGTCTTTTGATAGCATTAATCTGGGAGTGGATTTTTTTCTTTTTCTTTTTAGGAATTGCTCTTTTTGTCTCTTTTATTTAGTGTTGTGAAATCAACTTGGATTGTATGTTTTTGTATTGTGTGTTTTGGTTATTCTGATTGATGATGTATTGGAGTTTCCTGCAGCCGAAGCTGGTTATTAACAATATTGAAGTTCTAAAGCATGCAATCGAAAATGATGACTTTTCAGTCAGCGGACCACTCTATCATGATAGTTTGATATGGAGAATAATTGCTTTGGGCGCTAATGACCGGTGTTTGCCTGTTATCCTTGTGACATCTGATAGGTTATTTTCTACTTTTAAGCTTCATTTCCTTCCCCAACTATTTTTTACTATGTAAAGTTCTGGTTTAGTTGTTTAACTGTCGCTGGAATGCAATTCAATTTGTTTAGCATTATGGCATCAGATTTTATGTTAATTAAGCTTGTTTGTTCTACAATGAAATGGTTCAGAATTCATTTATGTGTTGGTTTCATTTGGCTTGTGACGCAAGGGCCTGTAACATGAACTTAGAGCCTTGGATGGATTGTGACGTATCCGTTGTTTTTACTCTATGAAATATCTTTCCTCTGATTTTTTTTATTCTTGGGTACCATTTTCACTAATTAGAATATTTGCTGTCACCTTTTCTACCGTTTTTCTCCTTTCCTTTCTACAAATTCTAACACCCCTCTGTTTTCTCCAGTTATTATTCATACGAAGCTTTCTTGGATTTTGGATATATGGAGATATTCATCTCGCGTGAGGTACTTGAATAACTTCCATCTCACTCCCTCTTTCCCTCTCTCTCTACAATCACGGCTACAAATGGAACTATCGTGAAAGGGCTTGCTTCCTAATTCCTAGTAGGTAGAGAGCTTAAGTGAAAGTTATTTATATCTACAGAGAGTAATGTTAAGAAATACTATCATTTAACCAAAACAGTTACAGTTTTGAAATCAGTTTTGGTTTGACAAGGTTTTCTTCCCTCTTTTATTTTTTTCTTCTACTTGTTTATTCTTCATTTCATATATGTTGTTTCTACTTTAGTGTTTGGATTAAACAGAATAAGTGCTTATCAAATAAGTAATAAGCGCATATCAATTGAGCACTTGTGTATAAACTATTTCTATAATCAAAGAGGGAGGGCAGTTAAACTAATTTATGTATAATTGTAAATTGTTACCATAAGCTATCCTAGGGAGCTTATTGAAATTGAAATAAGTTGAAAACAGGTTATGAACATTTCATAAGTTTTTTCCATTAGCTCTTTTAAACATGTAGCAAGGGCATATATCATGAGATAAGTCCAAATAAGCTCCTCCAATTGCACCTTGAATATTAAATACATAGTAGGAAAACGAGGAACCAATATCCTAGAAGCTAAGATGCAATCCTTGTTCGTTCATTGGATGGGAAACAAAAGTATAAAAAAATCTATTAAATAGTTTTGTTGATAAGCTAATTTTTTGGAATCCTTTTAAGACTTGTTACAATATAGGACAATCTCATCATTTTCATCAAACAGCAATGTAGTAGCAACTAAATAGTCTGTATAAGAGGTACCACTCTTGCTGAAATTTTAATGGATATGCACGGTTTGGGAGCAGATGCTCACAAATGGTGATTATCCATTTCTATTTCACCATGAGTGAGGGTTGCTCAATCCTAGCCTTTATTTCTCTTTTTGGGCATACACAAAACATATATACTCAATTTGAAGAAGTAACAGTGCAACAAATGCATCATGCATGGTTATATGATAACAAGGCAAATGCTTCCATTCTCTTCTTTCCTCTGTGGCTGTATTTGGTTTTGTCCTTGACCATTACACTTTTCTGGCAAACTTGGTTAAAAATGCATATAGAACAACAGATACTAGTTTGGGTGCCCGATGGCCATCCCATGTAAGACAAACAATGTAAGAAAGAGGAGCTTCCTTTATCTATTTGATTGCACTTGACCATTGGTTGGTACCTCTGGTTTTAATGCTACAACCACTTTCCAAAACGTGCCAAAAGCACTGTGGCAACTATGATGAGGGAGTGCTGCTACAGAGAGGTGGGTGAACTATTTGAGAGATTATGCGGAGGATATGAAGCTAATTGTCATATGTAGATATTACCTCAACTAGATTTAAATTAACTGATGATTTAAGCTAGGATAGGGTTTTAAACTTGATGTTCTGAGATTGTTTAGTGGAAGAAGTTTTATGGTCTTAAAATATATTTCAATGTAACTAATTTAATGCTGCTTTTTATGCTAAGTGCAAATAAGTATACTATGGGTAAATTGTAGTTGGGAACAATGTTACTGTTTCTGTATTCGCCCTATATAGGTGCATGAAAATTCATCAAGACAGTTAGTAGCTGTCTAATTAATTTTGATTACCTCAAAGAGTTGACAAGTGCCTCAGGAATTTGGTTATGAAGTCAAGATGATTTGAGATACTTTGTCCTTATGGTTGTTTTATGCAACTGCATAATGGATATGTGTGTCTATCTAAGACCTTTTTCATTTGTTATTTGGTTTATAGTTTATTATGTTATTCATTCAACTAATTTTGGCTGGCAGACCTTTGGGTGGACTCCACAAGAAGCTAAAATGCATATGGTTGCCGACTATTTTAGTCCTTCAGAAGTATGGATACTATCTTGAAATAAATTTTAATTTATTTATGTTCGTATTTTATTTCCTGGAAATTTCTGCTACTTTTAATTATTAGTTCTTAAATTTCAGTGGAATGTGATTGCTGAGGTACTTGGGCCAAACCCTCGACATCTATTTGAACTTTATGCTCTTAAACAAAGCAATTATTTGCAGAAGTAAGTTATTTATTTTGGATTCTTTTATTACTCTCAATGTCTTGTCTATGATGTAGTCTAAGCAATAATACACTTTTGAACATTGTATGCAAGATCTTTGCATTATTGTGCGTGCTGTATAATCTTTACCTATAATTGGTACTATATTTCTTACTGCCCGACACTTCTATTTAACTGCAGGACAACAGCAGACAGAACTAGTACATTTGAGGACATTGTAGATGCTTATCTAGCATATTTACAGGTAAGTTTTGAATCGAGTCTTTCATTCTGAATCCTATTGTCGTCTTCAAATGATAATCAAGGGCGTTAATTGATTTTTGGAGAACTATCTCTTTCTCCTGGTCAAGGTTTACTTGTAGAAACAAGAGTGGATGATAAAATTAGAAGAAAACAAATTGACATAAAAAAATGCAACATGTCAAGATCCAGTTAGCAAAATACAACAAAAGGACGTTGAGATATATACATTATTCACTTTATACAGATCTTGTTCTTTTGAATTCGTAGTTTGAGCTACTCATTATGCAAGACTCAATGATACAATTAGCCACTCATAATAAGTCAGGGTCATTCACTTCATCATTGACTAAGTCGCTGCCTTCTAAAAATTATCCCACAAATCATCTTCACATAACCTGACAAAAAATAATTTTTATTGCAGCTATATAAGTGAAAATAGAAAAGGATTGAAACCCAAATTTGAGTAATATAAAAGGTCAATATTAGTTGTAAGTGATCTATATATTCATTGCAATCTTGTTTTCCACCTTTGTTTTTCTTTAGCTTCTTCTTCTATCATCACCAACTAAATTTTCAGACAATCATTTCTCTATGCGCATGTCACTATGATACACTTAATACACACGTTATTTAAGTCACATTTTCACCACAGAAAGAAAATCCTACATACTGAGTACATTATCAAATTGCAGTAAATTTCAACAGTTTGACAGCCTAATAAAAGTAATTTATTTAAAAGAACATATAAAAATATATATTCTGATTGTATGCTGTATGAGAATATGAGATCAAAAAGTTGAAAGCCATAGGCATGTATCAAAATGTTTTTAAAGGATCTCTGTATAGTAGTGGCATCCCTCCCTGTAATCCCATAACTTAAGTTTTTTCAGAGAATAAAAAACGCGGGAGATTATTTTTTCTCTCTCCGTCTCTTGTGGAGGGCAGGTTTGTGATTTTTCACAACCTTAGGGAAGATTTGTTTCGTTCTTTTTTTTTTTTTTTGTTAAATTACTTTTGTAATAGTCTTCTCACTTCTGTATGTGTGATTAATGGTGCATAGCATTATCCAACTTCGTTTAGATTTCTGCCGTGAATCCTGCGTTGGATAGAGCGTTGGAGATCTTGCAAAACTTTGCAATTGATGTACGCAATGGAAAGGTTTCAGACGACAAATTACGTTTTGGTGCACCTTGGAGGCATCCTCCACATGTTGATGACCCTAAATTGCGCATGGAGTGGGCAAAGATTCAGTTGATGGATTTTGTTCAATGTCTGGTTAACGCAGACTTTGGGGTAAATGTGCTCATCTTTTTCAGTTTTAATTTTTTTTTTGTGGGACAACAGTTCTATTGGAAAACTGAACATATTTGGTTGCACTTTTGGGATATAATACCTAATCACCAACTCAAATGGAACAATGGTTTGTGTCTATTGGAGGGCGGGGAAGAATGAAGTGTAGTCGATGAATCTAATCATTTCTTTTTTATTAAACACAAATCCACTGTGTTGTTTGAAAGTATACCATTAATTGAGAGAAAATTCATGAATTAGACATATATGACTGGCTTTGACGTTTATTCAACTTAAGGTATTTTATTTTATTGTTTATTTTCAGAAATCAGTTTTTTAGTGAGTTTTGTTGTCTTCTACTAATCTCTGAAATAGTTAATGGAAAGTTTGGAAGAAAAATCTTGCTTCGATCAATGGTTTGAATTCCTCACTACAATGTGGGTAGACAATTTAAAGGCAAAATCTTGTAAATGCAATCTCAGAATGCATCCTTGAAAAACCCTAATTTCCCATTTGCATTCGTATTTATGGAAATAGTATCCAGTACTACTATTAGATATTTACTACACTGAGGATGACATTATTTTGTTTACATACCGACCATGTAAAGGTGTGCTTGGATGGTAATCTCTTTGATCTCACCAATCATTATCTTTGTGTCAGGTCAATTACCGAATTGATTATAGTGAAGAAATATTTGATGATCCTTCTGCTGTTGCATTATTACAGGTAAATCATCTTTGTTTTCTGAAATCTTTTCCAGAAAACCCAATGACCCTTTAGGACACCCCTTGCCACTTATGTATTACTAACTAGTAACTAGGTCATGTCCCCCAGTTTGTGTTTTTATTTTTAATAAATTTTTAGCTTAAGAAAAAAACTAGTAACTAGGTCATCCAGTCTGAACTTTTAAGACGATAGTTGCAGTTACATTTGCAATTGCATCTTTCAATAAGTTTATTTTATTTAATTTTTCTTCTTGAAATCTTCCTTGGTCACGGTAAAATTAGCCAAGTTTGTTGCTGGTCCCTGTAAAATATATTTTTCAGTTTCAATCCCTCAAATATCAGAAATCACCACTTTTGGTCCCTTCCATCAACAGACTTCGAAAATCTATCTAACCCTTTTGTTTATTCTGACCAAACTTTTATTTGAAATTCAATACTGTTAAAATTTAAACATTAGCTAGGTGAGTTACATATTTTTTACCGCAGAACTTCAAAAAAATAACAACCTAACTTATCCCATAGGAGGAGTTAGCTAAATGAATCAAATGATAACTTAAGTAAATTTGGAAACAAACCTCATGTCATTTTATTATTTGGTAGTATACAACAACTGCAACAAGAAAGCCTTTTTCCCAACAAGAAAGCTTTTAATATTTACTTATATTTAGTATGAAGGCTTTGAACTACTTTAAATAAGTTGGCGAACTATAATTTATTGACACCATGTCCCTACAAATATTTTATATGGTAATATTTCCTTTTTTAACCACTTTGTGGTCTTTGGCAGGTGGGTCTGCTTTATGCTCAACGTGACCCACCATTCTTTCGGCCCATATCTAGAGGAATTCAGAGGTGTCTAGTAAGATGGTAAGTGGTTTTTTTTTCCAGTGTGCTGAATGCTGATAATAAACTGGAGAGAATTAAAATACTTATTTAATTAATATTTGGTTGCAGGCTTGTCCAGCAGCGGATGCAACTCAGGTTCCCCCACTTGATTCGATTTCTGTGGCACAGAATAATACGGGGACGTTATTATCGCCATTTGATGGTACAAGTAGACGGCAAGTACTAGGTAGATTACCAGAAAAGGTATAATGCTTACTCGATACTTTTCATAAATTTTTCTGGTTATTGAAACTAATGTCACATTGCATCATTAGTTATTGGTTACTGTGCTGATCCTTGACAATTGTTGAGTTAATAGATACATGAGGATGGGATAAATGTGCACTGTGTTGATTAGTGATTACAATGATGTGGCATTCGTAGAGCTTAAGAGAGGTTTCAATAACTGTCAAACTTGGAATGTAGAAAGGGTTAGAAAGTAAGGAATATAAAGGAAGTCTGTTAACTTTGAACGCAGCTATATGTTGGATATATTCAAAACCCTATTGTTAATAATCTTAATTACCTGTTGTCTCTGTGCATCGGCCCTATTTTATTTAATTTTTTTCGTTTTATGTTCGGGTGTAAGAGAATGATTTGAATGAAAAGATTTAAATTTCTTAGCTGTGGTTTCATATTCAGGTTTACCTTGAAAAGTGACAAAGTGAGGCAAGTCTTCTATCGATTTCATGGAAAGGTGTGTAAGTATATTAGATATGTTTAATTTACTGTATGAAAATTGAAGAGTGAGATTACCAAATGCATTTAAAATGTCACATTGCATAATGTCCGGTGTAAAATTCCTGTAATTTATAAATTGTTCTGGTACAGTTTTCTGAGTTTCTTCCCTGCCATTTTTACAGCCAATGTGCGATTTTTGTTCTTATCTTAAAATGTATAAGATTCTTTCTCTGTTCATATGTTTATAATATTTCTATCTGTTTTTAGTCGTGCATAGCAAATATTGTGTGCTTGGTTGCTCTGTCTATTTTTCTTATATGAAATAAATACGTTATGTTGCTTTTGCAAATCTATCTCCTGTGCTAAGATTTTAAACTTGTACAGTTCAAATATTTCATCCTTACCAAGTTTATTTCTTCAATGCTGCCTGCCAATCATGTTTCTGACTGCTTCTATGACATGCTTATTCTGATCTAGGCTACGTGCTTAATTTTCAGGGAGTGATCACTCTACATTCTGGCTTCAATGATCAAGAATTTTCTGGTGTATTGAATTAATTTTTTATGATACGAGGCTACAATACGACTATACTTTTGAAGTAGAAAATGTCAAGGACCCAGTGATTCAGATTGACTGATTTTTGTGTGCCCGTTTCTAATCTGAAATTTAAGGATGTATTGAACAACACTGTCATTTGTACAAGTTAAAGCATATTTCTCTGGATCCTGGTGAGTTCACGGGGTTCCAAATAGGTTTATTTATAAAAGAAGTTCTATATACAGTGAAAAGTATTTTGATGTGGATATTGACAATCAGATAGATTGTTTTACAAGTTGATGTTGTACAGCGAGCTGGCCACTTCAGATATTGTTTCTTTGATTAGCACATGTATTGGTTAACAGTGATTATGACGCTTTCTGTTGAATAAAAAGTGATTTGGGTGCAACTTAGGTACTGATTAGCTCCTAATTTGCACCGTTTTGATTGTAAACTATACAATGAATAAGATACCAGTTTGCAGATTCTACACAAATATCACTTTGTCTATTAGACAAAAACTATTCATCCTGATGTGGGACAGTACTCCCTGATAAACTTATAAAACAAATTTGTGATGTTATCTTAAATGAAATACTCTGAAGAGTAAAGTTATATCCTGACAACCAGAAGATCCCGTGTTGACTGTCGGTAGCCATATAGTCTATTTTTATAACTGTGGGGTGCTGTATGGGATCAGACCTTGACGGTCAGAGTTTGATGCTGGCGTCAACACAAAAATTCTGAGATTCAGAAAGAACATGAAAGTCAAAAAGGCATCGGGACGTGGTAGCGGTATTGAAATCAGGCTTCGAATAGCAAATTGTTACAGACAAATATTAATAGGCATGTAAGAAAGTGAAGTGAGTATAGAGGGAAATTTGTACAAAAATGGACATGTGGTACTTTGTGTTTGGAGGGTGGTTATAAAGGAAGTGAGGAGACGATGAGTGTGTAGAAGGAAATATTGACTGAGTTATGGGAGAGATTTTCATCTCAGATAGGAGTATTCTCTTAGAAGGGGTATCATTTTCATTTATCTTTTTTCATTTCTACAAGGTGGCCTTTCCCCCAACCATTGTTACTCCATTACTGTTTGAGTCACTATTGTATCAAAGATTCACCCTCTAATTTGTTATTAGAACCATTTCAATCAGTTCCAGTTTATATTCATGTTTGGTTCTTTTGCATTTCTAAGAGTGCTCCAATTAATTTAGATAAACTTGGAAGTACTCTGTGTGAGTGTGCAGAGCGTTCCTTGAATTTAAAACTCTTTAACTTGAATTCATATACCCTTTGAAGAAGAAAAATGTATATTATCAATCATAAAAAATTTAAATTGCGTAACGTATTTGAAGAATGTTTTTAATTTAAGATGATAAATATCCTAAATAAACCATGACTATAGATAAGTCTAAGATAAATTCCCTGTGATGACTCCATAAGACAACACTATTAACGTCGCTTGGGATTTACAAATATGTTAGGATTTGTGAAAGTTTTCTGGTAATGTGACCAAAGTATCATCAGTGCATTGGTGGATGCTAAAAAAACTCGGTTTTGGAAGTGAAAAATAGAGTTAAATACATTATCGGAAGTCTTCTGATCATGTATTTGGGGGGAATGTTTCAACAAACTTGGGACGAATGAACATTTACTTAGTGCATTAATGAATGCAGCTGATTGATGCATTAATTATATAAGCTCCAACTGGAAGGAGAAGATTCGGTTTAATAGTTGGTAATATTTAGTAACTTTATCACTTTTTATTTCTTTTACAACCTTGTTATAGAGGTACAAAGTGTTTAGTGTCATTTAATAGTGACTAATTTTGTTGGAGAATTTGGACACAAAATGAGTTCCTCCTTTCAATTAGGTGTTCTTCATATACAAGAGTCAAAGATCGAATATTTAA
Organism: Cicer bijugum; assembly: GCA_037974875.1. Taxonomy (NCBI): domain Eukaryota; kingdom Viridiplantae; phylum Streptophyta; class Magnoliopsida; order Fabales; family Fabaceae; genus Cicer; species Cicer bijugum. The sequence continues at coordinate 4,426,285 of JBBPBT010000685.1, forward strand.
ATCCTTTTATCACTTAAATCAATGATATGTCGGTCCTCTATCTCTCTTATTATAAATTCCTTTTACAATTTATCTTGAAAATTTAAAAGACAATTACACATAAAACATTATCATTTTTATTAATATAGGTGATAAAAAGCAGATCATGCTTATAAAAAAGGATAGGTGGAGTACTGAGTGTCACCTAATTAGCCAATTGATTGGTTTTCTTCACTTATTCTGTTATTATGGTATTCAATGGTTGAGTCGATGGTAGGATATTGTGAAATCAAATATGCGAAGAATTCATCGTTGCAGAACAGTTGAAAAAATTAGCCTTATAGATCTTCTTGTGGCTGAAGTGATCGATGCAACTATAGGTCTTCCTTTGTATCTTACACATTTGGTGTAGTTTATAGTTTAAAATATTTTTTCAATATATATATACTAGGTATTTTTAAAAAATAAAAATGATAAATATCACAGTGAAAAATAACACCGAAAGACAACAAAATATATGTATTATATTTTAATTAGTTTGACTATATTATGGATCTCAGTATTTATCGTCATGCATGATTTTTTTTTTAAAAAAAAAAAAAGAAAAAAAAATAAAAAATTCACATTCATCGTCGTCTTAATTGGGTAGGAATGATACATGTGGCTACCATAGATTTACTTAGGTAGATATCAACTTAAACGCAAAAAGCATTGCACGAACTCCTAGTTGCACTTCTGACTATTTAGAAAATCTTTAATGCTTTAAATGATCTTCTTGGAATTCAATTTCATCTTGTTTATTTCGCGATTCAAGACAATATCTGCTATTTGAGAACGTAATACCATCACCGATGGACAACACACCTGTGAACCCTATACTAAGTTTATGGCAAATGCTACATTAAAACAAAAAAAAAGTAAATAAAAATTTAAAAGCAGTACATTTAACGTCTTTAAATTTTAATTTTTGATGTTTCTAGAGTTTAAAATAATATTCTATTTGTCTCATTTATAATATTTATTTAATTTATACTATTTTTTTATATTAATAATAAATATTGATTATTTTTTTCACTAATATTTTTATTTATGAGAATGTTAACTAGTGCGTGTAATAATCAAAATAAATAAATATAAATAATTTTTATTGATCCAAAGTTGCTTATATTTAAGATCGTCATATTAAAAAGTGTATTTTAATAATGAAATTTATTTTATCATTAAAAATAATACAATTAATCAGTTTTTAAAAAATTGTACATATAAATCAAACGAGACACTTATAATAAGATAAAAGAAGTATTAATTAGAATACTTTAATAAATAAAACTCATTGAAATTAAAACAATTAACAATTTTCTAAATATTTGTGAACA
>JBBPBT010000685.1:4435571-4469832 GCA_037974875.1 Cicer bijugum
ATTTTATATAAATCTAAAATTATTTTATATATTATTTAGATTTATGAAAATTAACGGTGTTCAACAAAAGTGTATGAAACATTACTTTTGATATATCTCAATAACATCAAATAATTTTATATTTGTGTAAAATTTACATGTATGGTCTAGAAATATGATATAAACTTTTTATATATACCGAGAAAAAAAAATTAAGAGAAATAGAGAAGATTGAGAAAGTTTGAAGAAGTTTTGGATTATCTCCTTAGTAAGTACTAGATAAAACAGTATATGATAGTCAAAGTCGTTGTCACATGCCCCAATTTTATTTGTTTACAGTATACTCTAAAATTTAAAAAACTGTTTTGATTTTTTTTCATTTTTTACATTTTAACCACTATTTTTTTTGTATATTTTTTTCATAATACACAAAGTATGATATTATTCTCATAATTACACTATACATTTTTCTCTATATTCCCTGATCTAAACATAATTGCGTTTCACTTCGCCTAATCGCATTTTCTGCAGATTTTTCACCAAATCACATTTCAATCCTCTATCTATCCAACAGAGAAGATTGATCTTTCAACAAATGTTATAATCTTTAATCTTTAGTGTTAGGGTTTTATGATTTTTCTTTCTTTCTAAATTAATAGTTTTTGAATCCAATTTTGTTGTTGTTATTAGTTGTTGAAACTGATTATGAATACAACTGTTGTTAGATTTTTATTCTAATTTTTTAATTCAGTTATGCATTATTAAATCAAATTGTAGTTTGATTTGATTATGATCTTTAAATTCAATTATGCATTTTTGAATTCAAATTAATTTTGATTTGATTTGATTATATTCCCAATTGATTTAGAGATTCTGATATGTAGCTAAACTATATACATTAACAACTTTATATATATTGGTAATTCTTATACTTAGCTTAATTGATTTTACTTGATACTAATTTACTGTAGGAATACTATATTACTATTAGATTGCTTATTGGTATTAGATGATATAATTGTAAGAAATTTTAAGTTATTTATTATAACTCTGAAGATTATAAGTATGAATTTGGATATGAAGAATGTAAGAAAAAGAAAAAAATTTGAAGAATTAACTCAATCTCAAATATAAACTCTTGATAAATTTTTTATAAAGAAACTACTAATTTTTACTGAAAATCATATTAATAAAAAGACGTGAAAAAGTATATAAGAGTTAAAACGGATAGATGGAGAGAAAAGGAGGGAGGGAGAGATAATAGTAGAGAAGAAGGGTCAAGAACCAATAGAGCGAGATAAATATGAGGGGAAGAGAGACAATAAGAGAGTAGAGATAAATAATAATATTTTAATAGAACGTAAAAAGAGTATTTTGATATTTTTATATATGAGACAAAAAGTTATCACATAATTTAGTAAAAAATAACAATTCTTATATATATTTTTTCATACCCTATTTTGTCTCGTCCCATTAACCGTTTTTGAATAAAAAATATTATAAAAAAGTTTTTATGTTGAGTCCCCTATTTTTTAACAAATCAAACACACTCATATAATATTAATTTTAAATTAAATAAATTATTATAAAATATTATTGTATCTTTTACAACGCTCGATTTCACAGTTCTTTTTTTTTTTAAAAAAGCGTTGTAAAATCCTATTTTTCGCGTAGTATTTTTTACATGATAGTTACTACATTTTTTTACTTCTATGGTAAAAACTCATTGTTCATATAGTATTAATTTTAAACTAAATAAATGTACACATTTTTGTACATGATAATTATTACATAAATATAATTATTTTTTTGCTATAGAAATACTAGTACATATTAAACAACAAGAATTTTTTAATTTTTTTCTATATTATTCTAATTTTTGTTCCGACTTTCATTAAGAATACTGACTTTTATATTTTAAGTTAAAAGTAAAAGTTAATAAAATAATATAAAATTACTCAACTTAAACTTATAATTCATTACTTTTGAATAAATGACCCAATTGTTCCGTTAAAAAAATCAGTTTTAAATGAGATATAAATGACATTTTAAATATTTAAAATTAAATTAAAAAAAATAAAATAATCAAGCAATTAATTCATAATAACTAAATTAATTAAATCATATGTTATATACTAACATATCTTATTTTATTTCTATCAAATAATTTAATGATTAAATTCACACACTATACGTGTGGAGAAGTCGAACTGCTGCGTATTAGCAATTGAAGTGTATTTTATTCTTGAACTTTTGCTTATATAATAAACATGAATCACGTGCTAAAATTTCAGTGTATCTGTCGGACAATATCCGGTGGCTCTTGTTTCCGTCATATATAATATACTATTCAAATTAATTAATTAAATACAATAATTACATATGCATGCACTAATAGAGTTAGTTATTTTAACTCTTTTTCTAACATTATTTTTTTCATTTTGTGGTTTTATTTATGCTCTTACACAGCACACACATTCTTAGTATTAATTCCCTCTTAATTCTCTCTCTCTCATATCTCGTAACATGACATCGTTTTCACAAAATTTGAGAACATCATTAATTTCTATATATATACCTTGCATATTGCTATTTAATTCAACCTACATCCAACCAATTCATAAACCCAAGCTAGACGCAATGTTGTGGTATTATTTCATTTTCTTAGCTCTTTCTATTCTCTCATTTCTCATCAAGAGAATAATAACTCCTAAAAATCCCAACAAACCATTCTCCACCACTACTACTCACACCCCTCCTTCACACCCCCTCATAGGTTGCCTTATTTCTTTCTACAATAACCGCCACCGTCTTCTAGATTGGTACACCCTCCACCTCTCCCAATCTCCCACTCAAACCATCCTCCTCCACCGCCTCGGTGCCCGCCGAACAATCGTAACCGCCAACCCTCTCAACGTTGAATACATCCTCAAAACAAATTTCACCAACTTCCCTAAAGGAAAACCATTCACCGAAATCCTCGGTGATCTTCTTGGTTGTGGCATTTTCAACGTTGACGGTGAGTTATGGTCAACGCAGCGTAAATTAGCAAGCCATGAATTTAGCACGAGGTCTTTAAAAGAATTCATTGTGAAGAATCTTGAAGATGAAGTTAAACAAAGACTTATTCCATTGCTTGAAGAGGCTTGTAATAGTAACATCGTTATTGACATGCAAGATGTTTTAAGGAGACTCACGTTTGATATTGTTTGTAAAGTCTCACTTGGTTATGATCCATGTTGTTTGGATTTGTCTAAACCTTTGCCACCTCTTTTGTCGGCTTTTGATCATGCTTCTGAAATAAGTGCAATGCGTGCAACTTCACCGGTTTTTTTTATTTGGAAAATTAAGAGGCTGCTTAATATAGGGTCTGAGAAATCACTTAAAGAAGCTGTTAAACTCGTTCACCAATCGGTGATAAAGATAATAAGAAAAAAGAAGAAAGAAATTAGTGAAAAAAATGATGGTAATGTTGTTAGTGGGAGTGATTTGTTGACAAAGTTGTTGGAGGCTGGGCATGATGAAATCATGGTGAGAGATATGGTTATTAGTATGATAATGGCGGGGAGGGACACGACATCGGCAGCGATGACGTGGCTCTTCTCGTTATTGTCTAAACATCCAAACAAAGAAGCATTGATAGTGAAAGGAGTGAGAAAAATATTTGGAGGTAAAAATAATAATGACAAGTTTGAATTGGCGAGGTCTTTTGATTATGAGGGTTTGAAAGAGATGAAATATTTGAAAGCTTGTTTGTGTGAGTCAATGAGATTGTATCCACCGGTGGCATGGGATTCAAAGCATGCCGCAAGAGATGATGTGTTGCCGGACGGAACCAGAGTTGGAAAAGGTGATAAGGTGACTTATTTTCCTTATGGGATGGGGAGGATGGAGGCGTTATGGGGAAAAGATTGGTGGGAGTTTAAACCTGATAGATGGTTTGAACAGAGAGAAGAGGATGATAATGAGGTTTTGAAATATGTGAGTCCGTACAAGTTTTCGGTTTTTCAGGCCGGTCCGAGAGTTTGTCTTGGGAAAGAGATGGCTTTTATTGAAATGGAGTATGTTGTGTCTACGATTTTGAATGGATTTGAAATTAGGCCTGTTTCGGTTGACCAACCGGTTTATGTTCCCCTCTTGACTGCTCATATGGCTGGTGGGTTCAAAGTGAGGGTTCACAAGAGAGTTCAAAATGGAAAATAAAATAAGTGGGAGCAATTAATCACATGCTCTAAGAGTGGCTCTACTTTTTTCTAATATTTTTATATCTCGTTTTATGTTTATTTATAGTAATTTTGGTTGTACTTTTTTTTAATGCTTAGTCTCTTCATAAATTATTAGTAGGGTGTTCGGGATTAACTCGGGGTCTCAGCATGCACAACGTTTACAATAGTTTGGGAAGATTTATTGTTTAGTTATATCAATTATTATTATTATTTTAAAATTAATGTTGTTAGTATTATATTGGGAGTAAAGTTTTGTTTGAATTATCAACCTTCTTATTACTTTGCTTTTAACTCTTTCATTCCAGTTATCAAATCATTTTTATATCCCCTACCTACATCTATACTTAATAGCAACACTAGAAGTAATCCTATTTCTAGAAATATAAGTTGTTATAGGGATGAACAAAGTTCAATTCTAAACTATAATCGTTTGAAAATTAAATCGAATTAGTTTTTAATTTGAAAAAATCGAACCGAATCAATTTTTAGTTCAAAAAACTGAACTGAATCGGTTTATTAAAATGGTGAACCGATTTATTATTTTGAACTGAACTGGTTTAACTTAATTTTTTTTTTGTTCATATAGGCTAAAACTTACATAATTACCCCTAATTATTTCTAAAAAATAAATTCAATTCAAGTTTATTTAAATAAAAACCGGTTCGATTCGGTTTTTTAACAACAACCAGTTCAGTTCGGTTCAGTTTTTTTAACAAAAACCAGTTCGGTTCGGTTTTTCGAACTAAAAACCAGTTTGGTTCAGTTCTAATTTTAAAAAATCAGTCGAAAACAATTCAGTTCTTAAACCAGTTCAGTTCAAAAATTTAGTTCAGTTTTTTATTTTTTTTAAACACTCCTAATTCGTTCCTCATAGAAAAAAATCTCTTAATTCAAAGAAAAATGTGTGTTCTAGACTTTTTAATTATGTTATGTTAAGAAATGTAATTTATTTTTAGATAAAATTTAGGTGCAGTGTCGAAGACCGTCCATAATAGAAGTCTCCTCCTTCGGATGTTTAATTAAATGAACTCTACATATATAAATAATTGATTTAATAAATATTTAATTTCTCTAATCCATATTACATAAAAAATTATCAAATAAGTCTTGTTAATAACTTTATATAATTTTATTTCAACAACATTCATTTACGATATTTAAAATGTGAATTTGGTAAAAAGTAAGAGAAATGATTTCATAGTCTCTCACCTCTATAAATGCCATCCATTTTTTCTCCACAATAAGAATTTTTATACTACAATTGTAATGCCGAAATATATAATTTTACTTTTCCTCTCACAAAAGTACAATTTCTTATTAGAAAATTGAATTTCATACTCTAACTTTTAACTCATACCACTATAATTATTTAAAAAATAATAATTTTACTCATATCATTTTAATCTCTTTTCATTTAAATTTTATTCATATTTACTTATGTGACACAAATACAAAAATTTTGGTATGAATTTTTGTTTTCCCCATAGATAAAAAAAGAGAAAAAAAATTTATCTATTATGCACGACACAACTTCTATCATGTAAGAGGGATGAACTATATCTATGTCACTCACATCTCTCTATATGGTTTATTGTAGATCTAATAATTATCTTTATGATTGTCTTATTCCATATAATGTTTCATGGATTCAAAATATACAACTCTTCAAGTAAGAATCATAGTGACATCATGTAGAATGACTACTCACTATGGTCATATGAGAATCGTTAATCACATTTGTCTAACTATTATATAACATTCTCACAGCAGATCATTCTTGTACAAATATTACTTCTAATATTTATATCTATATGAAAACTTGATATCTCATATTCATGATTTGTGAGATGTGATCATCAATTAACTCACATAATAGTCTATATGCATTACTATTGCATTATTTAACAGTAAAACTTGACTACAAACTATTTAAGAATAATAGTCATTATATTTAATTGGGTCTCATTATTAAGTCACACTTAATGTTATATTGAACAAACTAATAATTCTAAGGACTTTATTATGCTCTCAAAAACCCATGTAATAAATTAAAATGTTTTATATTACTATATAAATAATAATAAGTGGCATGATACAAATAATAATCAAGAAAAATTTGTTGGTCACTGGTGTTAACTCTAACAATCTCCCACTATCACTAGAACCAACTAGACATACTGCTAATACCCATCGATCTAGTATCACCATCATGTTTCTGTTAAGCAAGTAGTTTTGTAAGTGGGTCTATAATATTATCCAAAGTAGGAATTCTGTAAATCTTCACATATCCTTTATCGATGATATCTCCAATAAGATAGAAGCACTGAAGTATATGTTTCAATCCATAAATGAACCTTGGAGAGGCGTCGAAGTATATGTTTCAATCCATAAATGAACCTTTGTATCTTGCATATCTTTCCAACATCCTTTGAATCGTCAAAACCCTCAGGTTGTGTCATGTATACATCCTCGAGAATATTCTCGTTAAAAAATTAAGTCTTGATGTCCATTTTCCATATTACATAATCATGGTATGTAGCAATTAGGGTGTACAAGACCCGATCTGTCCCATGAACCTGTCGCAGCTGTAAGCAAGGGGATGTCTGACTTGATCCCAAAAAATAAGAACAAGACAATGACAAGGTAGAAAAATGTCCGAGTTCGTGTTACACCTCAAGTTACCCATCCCGTCCCAAATTACTTAAAAGACAAATGATTTTTTTTTTTGTGTTATTATTTTAAGAGTTACTAATCTTGAATGAATTGACAAGTGGTAACCATATGTGACTTATTATAAATTTCTTTGTGTTTAATTTTTTTTTTGTAAAATAAAATTTAAGGATTACTATTTGATGTCTTGTGTTGGAACCAACCTGGTTCCATCTTTATTTTGTCTCATTCTTAATGAGCCCACAATTCATTGGGTTTTATTAGATTAAGTGAATGGTTATACTACAAGAAAACACTCATTTTGTGGTCAACTTTACAAGTATTTTGTGGCTGAAAGAAACTCTCACAAATTACTGACATAAAAAACTCTTATAAATACTAAAATTTAAATTGATCGTTATTTGTGGCTAAAAATGTCTCATAAAAGACTACAATTTCAGCTGACCTAACATTTGGTTTGATCAAATATTAGGATCGGGTAAGGGACACACCAAACCTGACCTATTATGTCCTTTGTACATCCGTATGTAGCAATAACGAGCATAACCCGAATATATTTAAACATTGCTACTGGATAATAGCTTTCATCATAGTTTATACCACGAATTTGTATAAAAAAATTTAGTTGCTAGCCTTGCCTTAAAGGTACTTTACCTAACCATGCATGTAAGATTTCTTCTTGAATACCCACTTACACCCTATATGTTTTTTTATCTCTTTAGATGCATCAATCAAGGTCCATACCTGGTGAGCGTACATTGATTCCATTTCAGACCCCATGGCTTCAAACCATTTATCAGATTATGGGTTGAACATGGCTTCTTGGTTGGTTGTTGGCTCGTCTTGATCCATGAGTAACACGCCACCTTCCTGATTCTGGATAAGTCCATATCTCATAGATTGATGACGTGGTCTTCTATACATACGAGGTTATTCTACTACTTGAAGAGGAGACTCACCCACAACTCGTTGTGGTGTGTGTTCTTGTTCTATCACTACTGGTGCAATAGTTTATGGATCTTGGGCTTTTCTCCAAGTTTTATATTCCTCCCATTGGTTCTTTTAGAGATGACATATTTTTCTAGGAATACATATGTTCCCCCAATATACATTTTGTCTTCAGAGAGAATATATCAACAATATCCTTTAGTTTTCTTATGATACCCCATAAATATAAATTTATTAAATTTAGAACCAAGTTTATGATAAATCAAACGTTTTTCATAAAAGCTACAATCCATATCTCATATGATATCTTATCTATCGCTTTAGATGGAACACAATTAAGGCTAAAAGCTACAGTAATAAGGGTATATCCCCACAAAGAGTCATAAATTTGACTGATTCATCTTTTACCATACAATGTTTAACAAAATGTAGTTTCTCTTTCTAAAATATAATTCCATTATGGACTTTTATGAAGAGTGAGTGGGAATACAATTCCAAACTCTTTCAGATAATCAACAAATTATTGGCTTAAATACTCACCACAACAATGTGATCTTAGGAATTTAATATTATTGCCAAGTTGATTTTCCACTTCACTTTTCAACTATTTGAACTTTTCAAAAGTTTCTAATATGTGTCTTATTTTATACACAACCATATTGACTATGACAGTTTGTAAATTTGACGAAGTGAGGAAAACCGTCTCTAGTAGGTTTGTTTAATGGGTCACATACATCACCATGTACTAATTCCAAAATATCACTAGTCATTTCACTCTAATATGTAAATATAACTTTAGTCATATTTCCAATTAAGAAATACTCTCACATTTTAAATGATTCGTAATCAAATGAATCCAAGTATCCTTCTTTGTGAAAAATGTTCTTCATGCGAACACATATTCTACATATCATGCATCACATACAAAATATATATACAACATGCGAACACATATTCTACACTTAAAAGAGCATTTTGAGGTGTTTAATCACATCAAACGCCTCCATGTTCTCATGATGCTTTTGTATGTTTGGGTTCATGGTTGCAATCATAAGGCATCAAGCATCTAAGGCATCATCTTGAAGTTTCTAAGCATCTCATTCAGTCCTAGTAGCATTTGCAGCGGGTTGCTCAGACATAGACCCTTAGAGAACAATCAACTTCCTCTGTTGTTTTTGACGTTTTGATGCCAATCAAGGAAGTTAGTTCTCGACTACTTTTCTCTTCCAAGGATGCTTCACATAGAAATTGTATTTATTGTGTTTGAAGACATGGTTAGTCTAAAATAGATAACCATACATATAAGTATCATGTAATAAATATATTTAACAAATATTAATTAATTATGTTCCTCCTATTTTACTCAAATCAACGACCCTCACTATTGACTCAAAAAATTCCATTAGTAGATTTTATAGTGAGACTAAGATCCATATTTCACCTTATTTTGAGACACTTGAGTTGATTAATCCAAAACATGGCTATTTAGTTAGGAAACTATTTTCCAATTTCATCAGATGTAAGTCTTGGAATAGTGGGGTTAACAACACTTGTTCTAAATCATCTTGTGAATTAAATCTCAATTTCTTCGTCTCTTAGTCTATTTTAATCCTATTGAATACAACTTAGTTAAACTAAACTCAATGGTTGACAGTCGGATCTTTTCGTGTCGCACACACACACACACAAACAAACACACACACACACACACAATGTTATCCAAGGTAAGAACTTTGTAAATCTTCACATCTCCTATATCGATGATATCTTGAATAAGGTGAAAACGCTAAAGTGTATGTTTGGATCACATGAGAGATATGAATTCCTTAGATTTGCGCAATTGCACCGTTATTATCAATTGGCTCTGCAATGCTTGGAACTATATCTAGTTTAACAATTAACTTTGTTATCCAAACAACCTCGTTTGTTGCATTAAAGGCAACTATACACTCAACCTCTATAGTAGAATTGACGACTATCTCCTGCGTTTAACTCTTCCAGCTCATAACGCCAACATTCAGACAAACACTTATATCCAGATTGCGATCTTGAGTCATCTTTATCAGTTTGGAAGCTAGCACTAGTATAACCATTTACAATGAGCTAATCCCCACCACCATACGAATTATGAGTCATTCTCAAATGCTTTAGGATGTTCTTAACTGCATTTCAATGAACCTCACCAGGATCTAATTGGTGCATACTCAACATGATCAACGCACACGAGACATATGGTTTAGTACATATTATGTCATATATGGTAGATCCTATTGTCAAGGCATATGACACTTTACTCACACGTTCCCTCTCATCTGATGAAGTAAGGCACTGTCCTTTGGGAAAATATACACCACGTGACATAGACAATATCCCTTTCTTGGAGTCGTGCATATTGAAGCACCTAGGCACTTTGTTAACATATGTACTTTGACCCGGGGCACGTAGCTTTAGTGATCTATCTATATATTTTGATTCCTAACACATACGAGGCATCACATAAGCCCTTTATCAATAAGCAATTCCCTAACCACATTTTCACGTTTTATAATGTAGGAATATCATTATCAATGAGCAGTATGTCATCTACATACAAGACCAGAGACACTATTGTGCTGCTACTAATCTTCTTATAGACACAAGGTTCATCTTCATTCTTAATGAATCCAAAGTGTCTTACAACTTCATAAAAATGAAGATTTCAACTTTTAGAAGCTTGCTTCAATCCACAAATGGACTTTTGTAGTTTGCACACCTTTCCAACATCCTTCGAATATGCAAAACCCTTAGGTTGTGTCATAAATATTGACTACTAATTTATTAAATTATAAAACTAACCTTATGATAACATCATAAATATTTTTTAAATTAATTATTAATATTGTATTTTTAAATTTATTATCAAATTCTATTAATTATTGTTATATTTATATTTGATTAAATTTATATTTTAGATTGTATTCTATAAATTATATTTATATTTATATTAATAATTGAGTAAATAATTATTTTTATTCTATCAAGTTGATCTCAAACTCAACTCAAAATAGAAATTTGAACTAAAAATATATAATAAAAGAGTATTTAAATAAGAAAAATGCTAAACAGTAAACAATTAAAAACAATAGATTTTTTGTTTTTGTTTTTTCATTCCTTCTTCTTCCATATTTTCCACCAAATATAGAGACCACTTGACCAAATTATAAGAAATTTGATAACTCAATACTTAGTGTGTTTCTCTAAATATCTGCTACTAAATAGATTTATCTTTAAAAAATTGAAGATCATATTGGGAGTGAAATGGAGTTTCTTCATCGTCGTTTTGGGAGGAGTTGAAAGACCCGCAATTGATTTTCCACCGAATGCGCCAGTGATGATTGATGAATAGAAACTAGAAATCTCCATTGTAGCGATTTTGATGGCGGGAACGGGATTCGGTGGCGCAACGGCACCAACGCCACTGGTTAGATCGTGGAGGACCGCCTTTTTGACGCTGAGGGATGAAGCCCTAACTAATCCTCCTCGCACTTCCACATCTCAAATGCTCCACAATCTCATTTTCTCTCATTCTCATACTCTATTGTGTGCTGCTCCCGAACTTCCTTCTCACGAGGTATCTTATCTTCTTCAAAACTCATATTTAATGCCTTCAATTTCGAATTCGAATACTATTCGGTTTCTCACTGATTTTTGTTTGATTTTTTCCCCTAAGGTTTTATCGGACATTATGTTTATGATGGAATTGGTTGCTGCTACTTCTTCAGATGAAGAAGACTGTATTCATATTTATACTCAGACATCACGCATGGTATTCAGTTCTGCTTTTTTATAATTTTGCTGATTTAATGTATTTGCATTATGATTGAATTGTTTTTAATGATCTGGCTTTTCGCTTTCTTCTTCTCTTAGATCCATGATATATGTCGACACGTTTCAATCAAAATTACTGGCTCATCTTTCAGTAGTGTTCTTGGTTATTTTGGGAAGATGCTGGATCGGGTTCTCGGACCAAATGGAATTTGCAGAACCGCAGCAATAGTTCCTGCTATTGAATGCCTGCAGGCTATTAGGTTATTTCATGCTCTTGAAATTAATTGATACTTGATGCAATATTACTTTGGCTGTATGTATAGCTATGCTTTATGTTGGGGAAGTTATTAATGCTTTAATACGAAATTCATAAGAGAAAGAGCAGGCTTTTTGTTTCTTTAGTAACCCAATCGATCATTTCACACAGATTAAAAAAAATATATAAATGAAAGAGAGAGAGAGAGAGAAAAATATGCGTGTATTTAAGGTTCTTGCACTCATCTTAAGAAATGCAATAGTTAGAAGAAAATGAGAACTCATTTTACCAAACTACCCATCTTAACTATTGGTGGGTTTTTCACTATTATCAATGCAAAGCATAATAATACTTTGGAAGTTGTGTATACAATAATCATTAAAGGGTAGTGTAAAATATGTGATTTTTGTGTTTCTTATGTCTCTAATGAGATCGCACCTTCCTATTTATAATGATGCTGCAATAATTATATTTAATGCCTAAGAAATTGTATTGACTAGGATTACTAACAATTAGTCTAGGATGTTACACAATCAAAGAATAATTAATACATACACTGAATTTTAGCTAAAGCTTACTATGCATTAAGCTTGTTACATCATAACATTTTATCACAAAAAAAAAATGAAACTAAGTTTGACAACTGATGGACTAGTTTGAAAAGAAAATACACTATTAATGATTCATGTGTGAAAGAGTCACCACTGGATTGATCATCGGTAAGAATAAAACGCGCCACTAATATGATTCATACGTGGGAATAAAGTCACCACCGGATTGATCGTCAATGGGAATAAAATGCGCCACTAATATAATTCATATGTGGAAATAGAGTCACCACTGGATCGATTGTCTATGGGAGTAAAATGATTGTTTGAGCAAATGGTACCTTGTCCTTGAAATTAAGTTCTCATAGCAGCAAATACAATGCGGAAGGGGGAGTTGAAAGATGAGAGGTTGTTGAAAAATCACCAAATCATGAAAAGACCTGCAGAAGGTGGGCGAAGAGAGGTGCCTACGCCCGAATTTGGTGGAGGCGCGTGGGACCTACATATAGAGAAAACAGACGTGCATGATAGTGTGTGCAATGTCAGTTGGCGACGGAAAAAGCACCGTCGTGCTCGCCGGATGATTGTGCGGTAGTGTTTGTTGGTTTTGGATGCCACTAGAAAATGGGCAACTGGTGTTGGCACAATTGTAACAGAGTAAAAAATGAACAAAACAATGACTGCTGGTGTATAGCACAACTGTGTTTGAAAGAAAAAAGTCACTGGAAAAACATAGTGAAGGCAGTGCTTTTTAGGCAGCTGGTTGCTAGAAAGGCAGCCAGAGTTGATGGTGACTAATGACTGTATGAAGCCAAAAAAATTGAAAGACTGAAAAAGGTGGTGCTCCCGGCGGTAGTGAAGCACAGAGACAAGTCACATAATCCGAACCTGCTCTGATATCATGTAAAATATGTGATTTTTGTGTTTCTTATGTCTCTAATGAGATCACACACCTTCCTATTTATAATGGTGCTGTAATAATTACATTCAATACCTAAGACATTGTATTGACTAGGATTACTAACACCTAGTCATCTGAATTTGCTTATTTATTTTGGTTTATTTAGAGTTTTTGGTGGTATCTGAATATTTATTAATCAAGTTGTGGGCATTTCATACTTTTAAATATGAATGGTTGAATGCTGTTGATGCAATCATATTCTTGACGCCTATTTCTTTGAAGGTATTAATGTTAAGGGTTTAATTGGTATGCACTTGCAATGTAAAATAAATTTCACATGCATCCAATCATATATTGCCACTATGTCACTTTATTATATTAGTTCCTAAAATAGTAAAATACCTCCTCAAATATTTATGTGGTGAGAAGTGATTAGATGCATGTGAATTTTTTTTTCACAGACAAAGCATTATCAATTAAACTCTGATGTTAATAATCGACTAAATTTTTATGTTTTGCTCTTAATGCCTTTCAACTTTTTGTTGGTACATTAAATTTACCCTATACAAAATTTGCTCCTGGCCAGATGTATCATTGCTCTATCTCATCGAAGATGGTTGC
The DNA here is from genome assembly GCA_037974875.1 of Cicer bijugum. Lineage (NCBI taxonomy): Eukaryota > Viridiplantae > Streptophyta > Magnoliopsida > Fabales > Fabaceae > Cicer > Cicer bijugum. The sequence goes on from JBBPBT010000685.1 coordinate 4,449,528, forward strand.
AGTCTGAAGATACTATACTAGTTAAATTTCTACTTGATGTTATTGTTAGCTCTCAAGGTGTGTCATTTTGGATGCCTCATTCAGTATACAAAGAAAGATTGGCGGAGATTAATATGAGTTTTTCCACAGAAAGTAGTTCAAGTGAGCTACAGACAGTAGCTTTTGAGTTGCTCAGCGAAGCAATCTCAAGAGCTGGGTCATCTTTCCCGGTCGATATCTGGAGATCAATGCTTGAGGTATATACTTCTTCCTTTTTTGTCCTTATAAATTTATATATCAATTCCAGCAAAATATTTTAACTGGTTTGTTCTGAAATAGGTGGTCAGAAAAACAATGGATGTCATGGCATTAAAAACCCCAGTTGTGGAAGATCGTGCAATGTCCAGGTAACCTGTTTGTTGAAAGATCATAGTAGAAGCCAATGATAAAACTCATTGAGATTCACTCTTTGGCTATATGTCATTCTTTACAAGTTGCTGACACATCTTTTCTGCAGATTTTATGAATCTTTACTGAGCTGTCTGCATCTGATCCTTACTGATCCTAAATGTTCTGTATCTGATCATGTAAGAAAGACATTTTGTTTTATTGCAAAGAACAAATAAATGTGTTTTACTTTTACCCCTAACCATTGTGACACTTACATATTTTTTCAAGGTGTCAGTTTTTGTTGCTGTGCTGCGAATGTTCTTAAATTATGGACTTTCGGGTAGAACCCCAAGTCCTTTGCTAGTTGGCCATACGGACACAGGTCTTAATAATGTAAGTCCTATGGCACACAGGGAGCAACTGAACAAGTCAGATCATAGTGTATATAGGCCTCCACACTTGCGCAAACGAGACTGCTCAAATGTGAAGCCCAATAGAGCTAGGTATTCTCAATGTATCTCTGATAATGAAACTTCTACTATCAATGTTACATCTTCAGATTCAGATTTTAGTGATGGAGATGGATCAGCTAAAGAGAGTGCTAGAGGGCAAAACTCTAGGGTTAGAGTTGCTGCTATAATTTGTATACAGGTAAATTCCAAATTTGATGTCATCTCACCCTTCTGATGTATTTTCTTTCATGAGAACATGGATCCTAATATTGAAGTTACTGTTAGATTTGCCCAAAATTTATATCTAATATTTTGTTAAGATTCCAAATAATAATTTTTCCCCAGAATTGGGAAAATCTACATGCTAATTCTCACTTAAATCCCCACTCTCCCCTTCAATCCCCCCTTCTTATTTATAGACAATGTGCCTTATTTATTTCCTCGAACTATCTCAGCCTAGCTTGTACCTAAGTCTCTTGACCAACAGACCTATCAATCGTGAAGTACTGGATTTGATGCAATGTGAATTGAAACTTGATTCTCATACTAGAATGTACAATACCCAATAATATGTCACAAGTCACTTGTGTCATAGCTCACCTTTTGAACTGTGGATTTGCTTTTGCCACTGCAATGTGTTTCTAACTTTTCACTACACCAAATTCAGGATAATAGAGAGGAAGAAGGGAGGTAGAGGGAGAGAGAGTTATTTGAGCTTGTCTTTCAATTTTTGAACCTAGGCCTGTGATGTAGAATTGCAAACATGTTCTACCATATTTCAAAAGTTTTTTCGATTGTGCACCTTAAACTTTGCAAACTTGGAAGGTGATAACATTCACATTTGTAGGGACCACCGTATCTCATTGGTGTTAGATAGCTACAATCCACCAAATAATACTTTGCAATGGTTATTTATTTTTTATTTACTATTATTGTTATTATGCGTGTGAAGGATCTTTGTCAAGCTGATTCTAAATCTCTCTCAATGCAATGGTCCTTGCTTTTGCCAACCAGTGATGCACTCCAACCAAGGTATGGCCAGAGCATTCTTCCTGCTTTTATGAATTCAAACTTGTAGTATCCGTTTTCTCTTCATTTGAATTTTTCTGACTATGTTTTTGTTTTATTTGCATATTTCATAGGATGCGTGATGCAACTTTAATGACTTGCTTGCTATTTGATCCTTGTTTGAAGGTAATGACTTTTGTTGATATTTATGTGTAGCTGTCTCACTTTTGTTGCACATTTCACCTTGCGTGTTAATGGTTTCCCAACAAAGATTTTTATTTTGAAATTTAGTTGATGCATTTTATTTTGAAATTTAGTTGTTGTGACATGTTACCACTATTCCCCTCCGTTCTAGCAAATTATTCCTTTGGCATTTTCTGCACATATAGCACTTTCCCACTTTGGCCAATTCTTATCTTGCATCTCTTTTCATATACACACAGCCGACCACTTTTCTTCAACCCACTGCTCTGAAGCTCTTATTTGTTTTTTCTTTTAAAAGAAACATTTTTTTGGGCCTTTTCTATTCCCTGCTAAGAGAAAGTTGTTTATGTTATCTATAGGTACGTATGGTGTCAGCATCAACACTAGTGGCCATGTTGGATGGTCCTTCTTCCAATTTTCTGCAAGTAGCCGAATACAAAGAGTCTAGCAAAATTGGATCTTTTACTGCACTTTCAAGCTCTCTTGGGAAAATTTTATTGGAAATTCATAGAGGTAGCTAAAACATCTGCAGTATCTTATTGAACTATGTTGTTACTCAAACAATTTTTTATTAAGCTGTTGATTTCTTTGATTGTTTCTGTTGAAAAGTTTCTTTAAAAATTTATTGATTTCTCATTTTTCATACTTGAATTTCACTCTTCCTCCTTTTTTCCTCTATTTCAGGTATTCTTTACTTAATACAGCATGAAGCTCGTGGTAAATTGCTGGCATCGTTGTTCAAGATTATAAGGCTTGTGATATTACATACGCCGTATGTCTCTTTGCTTCCAGCAACATCATTTTTTATTTCATCTCATAGTGCTGTTGTTCTGTTACGATTGGAATCAATGATTGAAATGACATTCTTTTTTATTTCATCTCATAGGATGATATAAGTGTTTAACTAATACAGCATTAATGGGATGTTGGGAACCCCTATAATTAACAATTTTCCAACTCAGCAACTTCTATCTATAATTGAACAGTGCTGCCTAATGGATTTCTCAATGCTCAATGTTGTTGCCATTTTGAAAGTGGGAGTGTACTGCTGATTGTTGAAACAATTGAAAATGAAACCTGGGACGAGAGTCCGGCAATTGCAAATAAGATGTTGATTATTCTTAATATATACTAAATATTTAATAGTATTAATTACACAAACACCATTTATGCTTTCTAATTTTTAGGAGATAGTTTTGGGACTTAGTATTTCCTTCTTCATTCTGAATGTAATTTGGTTATTATGCTATCTTTGCCGTTAACACTGGGTTTTCAGTCTTTTATCTATTTGTGCTTGTATAAAATTATTTAGTATCTGCACTGAAATTTTTGTGTTTGACAGATATTCGAGAATGCCATCAAATTTGTTGCCTACTGTTATTACTTCTCTTAGGACAAGGATTGAAGGAGGGTTTCGGTACAAAACTGACCAGAATAATCTGCTGGTTAGTTGTATGATTGACCAAAGTTTTGTTGTCCTTCTGGCCCCATAACTTCTGGGGAAGTAATACATGTATAACATGACTTGTGTTAGCAGGATGCTGCAGTTGGTTGTTTGACATTAGCCCTGTCTACGTCACCATCCTCTGCTCAAGTAAGGAAGATGCTCTATGATGAGGTTTCTTCAGGTATCTTTTAATTAGAGTACTCTTGATGTTAAAATCAATTGCATAATTATCATTTAAAATTAAAGAAATAGTCTAAAGTCTGAGATAAAAAATTGCTCTAAATGTGAATATTTTCTTATGAAGATTCGTTCATTCTTATTTTATGTTTCACATAATTCATTTGTGTGTTTCATTTGAATGATTCAGTTATTTTGATTGAGATAGATACATAGTCACATATCTGACTGATAGTGAATTCATAGGAAATAATATTTGTTTGCGTATTGAGGAAAAAGGGAGGTGGTTGGGAAGTAAGTTTTGGGGGAGTGTTATGAGAATGTGGGGGATTCGGATAAGGGTCATGATGGTTTTTAGAACTGTTATTTGCAGGTTGTTGGGATATTGTTTGTAGCCTAACTGTTATTATGCTTGGATGTGTACCCATGGTAATAGTATTTGATCTAATTATAAACAATGATGCATAAAGTTAGATTAGGCATTGCAATGAATTCTAGGTATCACCTTTGAGACTTCATTCCTAAACAAGAAATTTGAAGATGTTAGATTAGGCATATTGCGTGGCATATCCTTGAAATCTCGTGTCACTTTTGAGACTTCATCCACAAACAAGGAATTTGAAAATGTTAGATAATGCATATTGTGTAGCATATCCTTGAAATTCTGAAAGCTAGTCACCTCTAAGCTTGAACATATTAAAATATTTTGATCATTAGAAAAATTGGTGACTGGAAAAGAATGCCTATTCTCTAACATTAACCCGATAGCATTTTTATTCTCACTTATCTTTATTACTCTTTCCTATGCCTTGCCTATAAAATTTTGTTTGGCTCTTGGATATATGAAGTCAACAATGGTATGTGCATCAACTTACCAGGATGACGGATCTGCTTGAATTGCATGTTTAGCTACACAATAATATTGGTTTGATTTTGGGTATAGGATATTGCTATCTGTTAGTTTGGCTTCATGTCTGCAATTGTTGGCTTTCTTTCAGGTTATCTGGAGACTGAAAAGAAGTCGGGTGTTCTTTCATTGTTATTTGAATATTCATCGCAAAGAAGTTGCCCAAGCATTTGCCTTGAAGCCCTTCAGGTAATCTTGACAGAAATATTTTTGGTATAGGTTGCTGAGTGCAATGTGCATTCTCTGTTTTGTTAAGGTGTCTGTGCATGTGTTGACATTGTTGCAGAATTGTTAAAGTTAGAGTCTGTTACAGACTGTTAGACTGTCAGTAACAAATCTGATAGAATTAAGCTAATGAGACTGTAAGAAGAGAACACATTCTCTCTAAGACTGTTCATGAACATTTTTTTTACAGTATTCTTTTTGTCCCGTGATATTTTTTTGGCTTGCACTTTTGGTCTCCTAGGTGGTACGATTGTGCGATTTGAGTCTTTCAACTCTTTCCCCATTTACAACTAGGTCCCTTTGTTCGTCTTCTAGCCATTTACTAACGGAAAATGGTTACATGGCACTTATGCAGTCCTTTTCGGCTTTCCTTGACATTACATGTGAGGAGATGCAAGCATGAATCTGGCATGGCTTGAAGACCCAAATCACACTATTGTGATACTTTAGAGACCTAAAGTGAGATTACATCAAATTAGAAAAAGTCGAATCCATGGTTTGAACCCTTGGGTAGACACACATCACTAGTCTAATCATCTCCATTTTTATGTGTATACTTCTTTTTGGTTAATGCACAAGTGATTATGATATAGTAGTTTTAAAGTTTGGATTGGGCCTAACTTAATCATTACAAAACCGACTTGTAAGGTGAAGACTACCCACCACTTATAAACATATTTCCAAACCTTATTTCATCCGACGTGGGACTCTTAATATATCCTCTCACGTCCAATAATGGACATCTAGAGCATGGCCCAATTAGCTTAATAGCGGGTGGTCCCATGGATCTTGGATAAGCTATGATATTATCTCGCGGTTGAAACAATGAACCTTTGCACCAGTATTATCCTTGAGTTTCCTTTTAGACCTTTCAGCTGGAACTTCCTTGTACCTGAATCTATGAGCTTCATAACTCACATTATCTACAGGGCACCCATTTTTCTTAGATTTTGGAACTTTCTTAGGTTGAACTAATCAATTCCTTAAAAAATTTAGAGTCTGTCTTTTCTCTTGTCCCTTTGAAGTTTTACATTCCATTAATTGCTTATGAACTTCTACCACTTCTTTAATATCTCTTTCCATTATTATGTTGTTCCAAATTCATGTGAGGAAACATAGCATCAACATTTCATAGCTTAGAGTATTTGGTTGTGGACATTGTACTGGGGCTACAACAGGTATAGTTGGTTCCAGGGGTTTGAAGTGGTAAGCACTTGTTATCAACAATGTCTTTTGGTGTTTGATATGGTAAGTGCCTGTTATCAGCATAGTGTTCCAACATTTGATTTGGTAAGTGCCTCTTATCAGCATAGGGTTCTAATAATAAATGTGCCTTTCACCACATCAAACACTGGAATACTACTGATAACAAACAACTGGAATACTATGCTGATAACAGGTACTTACCTCATCAAGAGCCAACTTTGTAAGGGTTGAGTTAGGTCTGATCTAATTTTTTTAAGAATAAGCTTGTTTTTATAATGTATTTATCAATATATTTTTTTATTAATACATAATTTTATGTTATTAATATATAAATAATATCTATATATAATATTAAATAAAATAAATAAAGGATAAAATCCCGATGTATTTATATATAGTTGTAAAAATATATTGTAAAATAAAATGCAACATTATTTGTTATACCATATTTATTATTATATATTTAATGGTTTATGTAAAATAAATTTTGCAAAAAATATCAAAAAACTTTGCAGAGTAGTAGTTTACCACTACTATTATATAGGTTTTGATCCTAAGTTATTGCAGGTATCAAATATAATTTCAGCTATTAATATATATATACACATTCATAAAGTCATCATATGATAAAATAATATTGGTTTTGTGGAAAAATTTGTTTATGTAGGTGCGGTCTTTTGATATGCATTTGAAAAATTTATTTTTTATGAATCATTAAATATGTAATTATGTATAAAAAACTGTTTGTGTATGTAAACAAGAAATGCAGCGGTACAAAACTGTAGGAGAGAATAATAAACTGTTCACGAATATGCTAAAAGATCCCTAATCCTAACTGTCTCTTCTCCTTTTATAGGTGAATCTTCTTTGGGAAATGGGCCTCTTTGATTTAGACCCATTTAATCCACCCCAAGTCCTTGTGGAGCCTTAGTGGTTTTAGGGTTGACTAGATGCATAAACGTGCCAGCTGTCCCCCGTATTGGTGCACAATCGCTCCACCCTGTCTTAGGGCTGACTGGGTGCACGGACACACCACCTGGTCCGGGTGACTAGGTGCGCGGACGCCACTCGTCACTCGTGAAGAGATGAGCTGTCTGAGTTGAGTGTCACACTTTTCTATGTATTAGGCTGTATCCACCTGGAATGTAATAGGCTTAATCCAGGCACTCTCATCTTGGGTCGTTGTTGGTCCTCTCTGTTTTGGATACTTCGTCCCGTCCAAAAACCATTAATTGTATTAAGTGTATAGTAATAAAAAATTACTTTTATAACATACTGCATTTCACTTAAATTTTGTTTTTATCGTTATGTATAAATTTATATTGGATTTTCTCTTATATTTATTTTAATACTTTATATATTATTTGCTTAATTAATAATATATTGTTAAGCATATATTTATAATATAGAAATATATATTAAAAAGTGTATTAATATATTAGCTTATAGATAATAAACAATTGTGTCTTAGAATGATATATTTAAAATTATTCACATACTCTCTATAGTCTTGAGTATAAGAGAAAGTTGGGTCAATAAAAGTTGTTGTATTTAGTCTAAAATTTAGACTAAATATATCAATTTTTGTTGACTCACTTTCTCTTATATTTGAGATTGGAGGGAGTAGTATATAACAATGGAGTGGTTAGCCTAGTTGTTCATGTGTGTCAAATCAAACCAATGGGACGTGAGTTCAAATCACGAGACACAGGTTCAAATTTCAAACTACGTAAGTCCATTTTTTTTAATTAGACACAATTGCACTTTTGGTCATATCTCAATTGTGCAGTTCATATCTCTCTAGTCGTGGCACATCCACATCCGCATCTCCCCTATATGCCATGTAAGCCAAAAGGACCTGTTAAGTGCCGTGTAAGCATTTTTCATTTGCAAAGACGGCATAGGAATCTTATTGTAAATTGGGGGATAAAGTTTCTGCAATCGGAATATGGACTAAATTGTACAATTGTGACACCCAAGGGATAAAAACTGCAGTTAAGCCATTTTTTCAGTGTTAAGTATTTTTTTTCCTCATTTTCTGGGGAAATCATTTCGAACTTATGAGTTTTACTTTTGTTAGAAATGGTAATTGAGGATGGTGTACTTGATTTATGGAATTTTGTTATCTTGTAAGTCTGCCATTTTCATATGCATTCAGCAACATTCTCATACTTTCTCCACACATATGGCTAAATTAGACATATGTCTAAATGACAATGTTTAGTCTTATAAGATGATATCCCTCTGTTTCAAAGTTTCAAAATGTGTGTCGTTTAAGGTTTTTGCACACATATTAAGAAATGTAATGATTAGAAGAAAGAGAATAGTCATTTTACTAAATTATCCTGATTAACTATTGGTTGGTTTTCCACTATAATAAATATAAAGTGAAGTTGATGCTTTGGAAGTAGTGCACATAGTGATAATTGGAGGGTACACTTGGAAAAAAATCATTAAAGCTACATTGAAAATGACATTTATTTTGAAACAATTTTTTTTGCTTAAAGTGACACTCATTATGAAACGGAGGGAGTGCATTGTATCCAAATATTGTAAACTTTGATCTATTTTATAGAAGTGTTTTTTTCTTTCTGAATAAGGTTAGTATAATTTAATGGCTTACTGCAAAATTGTAGAGTAAGGTTTGTTTAACTGAACTGGTCACTTGCCTTTGTCATTTTGTCCTGGTAATTTTCACTAGCAATTGTGTCCAAACTTAAAAATAGTAGTCATTTGTTGAAATGCTTTATCCATTGTTTATTCAGTAATAAGCTAAAGTGCCATGGTAGTTTATTGATTTGTTCAGATTAACTTCTTCAGGCACTTAAAGCAGTATCCCACAACTACCCTAGCATAGTGACTGCATGCTGGGAGCAAGTTTCTGCTACTGTATATGGCTTCCTTAGTATTGTATGTTCTGAAGTTTCTTCAAAGCAGTCAAGTGAACATGTTGGGAGTCCAACTGCTTTTATTAATGAAAAAGTTCTTATCACTGCTATTAAGGTAATGGCTTTACCGTTCCTCTTTTTGCCTTTATTCTTCTTAAATGCTTAATTGTCTCTGTAACGTCCTTTCAGTCTCTTTTGTGCTTGGTAGATCAATGGAGTGTATTTAGTAATCAATTCAATTAGAGTGCAGACATCGCATGCTTTATATACATGGAAGTTGATTGGCGTTTTGTATTCCTATCTATCGCATAATGGCCATTCTTTTCTAAATGAACCAAATTTTTCTCTAGTTTTAAGAATTCTAGCTATATGAAGAATGGCTCTAAGAGTGATGATGATCATTACATGTATGATGCTACATATAATTGGAATAATACCATGGATTATTTTGGGTGATTATGATAACTACAATGACAATGAATTTAATAGTTACATTTGTGGTAAGGTTTTAAATAGCATTAAAAGCAAGAAATCTGGTATATTAAATAGGTCAGAAATACTGAAATAATTGTGAAGCAAGAGTTCTAGTATAATAAATAACACGGATGAAACAAGTGATAGTGGTTTTACTAAACGAGAATGTTTGAGTGATCTCTATGAGAATGAAAAAAGCATTTGAGGATTCAATCAAAAATTGTGATGCGTTAAATTATATGAAAATTTTGAAATAAATATGAATATGCGTGAACACTGAATATATTTGGAAATGACCAGTTCATATGGAGTCAATTTTTCCATTTGAAGACTGCCTGAGACTGATAAGCACTATTTTTCCGTTAATTCTGAAGCCGTCAACCCATACATACATACATACATACATACATATATATATATATATATATATATATATATATATATATATATATATACTCACATATTGTCGGTTAATATATGTGATATCATTTCAGTGCTATGATATTTCCATCTTTTTGAGGTTGTGATAAAATTAATGCTATTTTTTTAAGGTTCTAGACGAGTGTCTTCGGGCTGTGTCTGGATTTCAAGGAACAGAGGATCTTTCAGATGATAAAGTGGTGGATGTTCCTTTTACATCCGATTGCATTAGGATGAAGAAAGTGTCATCTGCTCCATCTTATGAACTAGAGTGTAAAGATGATGATGCAGTTAGCTCTGAAGAATGTGAATCTGGAATTAAGCAATGGTGTGAGGCAATGGAGAAGCATATGCCTCTTATCTTATGTCACTCTTCTGCAATGGTACAAAATTTTATTTCTTTAATAACTTGGTTTCATATTGTTATGTTTGATTCTGAAGAATTGAATAACTTTGCTAACTTGCATGAATTTGCAATTTGCATGCTTGGAAACAGTACATTCAAAAAGAAATTCACTTACTGTGTTGGTAGATATTGGGACTTGAGGGTGTTTTAGTCTGTACCCAACAAGAATAAAGTCTTACATGTTTGTATGGATAGAGATCCCAACGTAATTAAATCACAGCTTAAAGAAATTCGATCTGTCTTTCCTTTTAACATGATAGCTTCTGAATGTAGTTAATCTTTGGTTTTGATCACTACCTCAGGCTCACTGTTTGTCTTCCCTTTGTTTTTCGTGTTCTTCATACTGTGGGTGGAGTAGTTACAGGATCATGGTGCGGGTGATGTTTGGGGTTTCTGGTGTTAGGGTGTTTTTCTATTTTGTGTGGCTTGTTTTGTCCTGTTCTTTGTTCATTCCAAGTATTGTTGCGTAAAGGTGGTTTATTTTCTAATTTGGTTCTGGGTGATATTTGGGGGTTCTGGTGTTGGGGTGGTTTTCTATTTTGTGTGGCTTGTTTTGTCCTGTTCTCTGTTCATTCCAAGTATTGTTGCGTAAAGGTGGTTTATTTTCTAACTTGGTTCTGGCTTGGGGTGTTCTACAAGTGAGGCACGACATTCAGAATCGGCCATAGGTTCTGTTTTGTCAGATGGTAGCTTTAATCACAAGTTTATTGTTTCAAGTCCATTTTCAAAGGGTCTATGATCAACAGCTAACAGTAGTGATTAAACTTGTTGCTTTCATAAGAGTTGCAAATCATGCAGCAATAAAAGTGGATTAATTGTTTGTTTAATCACTTGACTAACATTCCCCAAGAACGGGAGTGCTGATACCATGTTGAAAAATATTTATGAATTATATTTCCATTTTTAATAGAGTACAAACACTAATCTGCTTATATAGACTCTGCAATATCTAACGGGCTTGATTAATAGATCGAATGCAATGATTACTAGTAATTACAAAATACACTCCCAATAACTACGCATACATCACAAATTTGCAGCGTACCTGTATTTTGACTGAGATAAGAGTAGTGAGTCATTTGGATAGGCGTTTTACCTTAATTCCAAAGAAATAGTTGGAGCAAAGTAAGCATTAAGATGGGCAATTAGCTAAAGAATCAAGTCAATTGAGGACCCAATAATGATCATATCATCCACATACACAAGAATGTACCCAGTGTAATGTTGATCATTCTGAAAATACAAAGGCAGGTTACATTTGCTTTGGAACCCAAAATCATCAAGTGTGAAGGAGAGGCGACCAGACGAGGCCTTATGAAGGCACAAACTAGTGAGCGATCAGAAGTTTCATACCCTTGAGGCTGAGTATTCTTTACTATCTGTGCAAGTAGGTCATTAAGGAATGAAAAAATTGAACACAATTTGAAATTCAATATTCTGATTTCATTATTAACTCTAGCTCCAGAGGTTTAGATTTATAGAAGGGGAATGAAAATCGAACACAATGATGTTATAGCAGATTCAAAGAGAATGAAAATCAAACACAATCGGCAACCGAATAATTTGATTTCATTATGAATTCTAGATTGAAGAATTGACATTTGAAGAGGGAAAGAACTAACGACTAACAGATTCTATTATAACACAATCTGTTAGCTGAGCTGTCACTAACGAACTTCTAACTGAATGCAACTGAACCAGTCTGGTAAAACATACATAATACATAATATGCTACAGACAAGATGACTAATCCACTAGTGCTGATATCTCTTATATCTTATTTCTTTTTCAAATTTTTCTTTTGCTAATTTATTGAAGAAAAATATAATAATCCTGAATCTGAATGCATGACTAATTTGTCATTAATGAACGTTTCCCCTTTTCTATTTTTCCTGGAAGGTGAGGGCTACATCTATTACATGTTTTGCGGGTATGACTTCATCTGTGTTCATCTCTTTCACAAAGGAGAAGCAGGACTTCATTTTGTCTTCTTTAGTAAGTATAATACACAACCTTCCCAATGCCATGTATTATACTGAATTAACTAACATCATTTCTTGCAAATATTTTGTAGGTCTATGCTGCTGTACATGATAATGCATCATCAGTGAGATCTGCTGCCTGTCGAGCCATTGGTGTCATTTCTTGTTTTCAACAAGTGTGTCAGAGGTTACACTAAAACTTCTAGTAGTTTCATTTCTTTTTGAACCTTTTTTTATCAGATTAATCATAGTAAAACTAAAAAGTTCAATAATATCTTTAGTGCAGAGGTACTTGACAAGTTTATCCATGCTGTTGAGATAAACACTCGAGATGCCCTAATCTCAGTAAGATCAGCTTAAGTTTTTAACTCCATATGTTGTTACATACTTTAATGCTATGTATGCCGGAATTTAGAGATTTTTTTACATCAGGTGAGGATAACAGCTTCATGGGCTTTGGCAAATATATGTGATGCCATTCGTCACTGTGTTAAAACTCTTCATTTTGGACATATGGGTGAGCTTAATTTTATGTCTATGATTGAATAGTCAACCATTTGGTATCAAGACTGCATTTCAGATTTCTTTTTCTTAATTTTCTTCTTTCCTTCTATCTTGAATATTTTTTTGCAGATTCAAACTCCAACCCCCAGTTTATTGTGTCATTGACCGAATGTGCTTTGCGTCTTACAGATGATGGGGATAAGGTAGGTTTACTCATTTTCTTTGTTCCCTATGTTCATATCTTTTATGTTAATGATTTATCGTTTAACCTATTGTTTACATGGATTTATTAGGTAAATCTTGTAGGCATATTTGACTCCTTTGGACATAGTTGTCCTATGATTCTTTTTTTATTAATTCTTATGTCTCATTACTAGGTAAAATCTAATGCTGTGAGGGCTCTTGGGTATATTTCACAAATCTTCAATTGTTCAACATCAAGATCTCAAGAAATGTCAGGAAACAGCCTTGACCAAAAGACTGAGGCCCCTCTCACTATTGAGAATTTAATCACGTGTCAACAGAGCCTATTGGATTCCCTTGATGATTTTCATAGGCTGGAGAAAATAGTTCAGGCATTTATTTCCTGCATTACTACAGGGAATGTTAAGGTACCAAAGTTATGTTATTTTAATTTGATTGTTTAAAGTAAGTTTGATTTCTAAATCTTGCAAATTTCTATTTTACAGGTCCAGTGGAATGTTTGTCATGCTCTAGGAAACCTATTTCTGAATGAGACATTAAGGCTGCAGGACATGGATTGGTATGTTTGAATTAAGCACATGCTTCTTAGCCACATCACATAGTCATGTATCCAGTTTTTTTGCGAGTAAATAGGCATTTTAATTCTTGAAATTGTAAGAGTAGGTCAATTTTATCCCTCAAATTTGTGAAATTACAATTCAGTTCCTTAAATTGAAAAATATCAATCAATTTAGTCCTTTTTTCAAATTTTGCCCCGCAATCTTAAATTTTATATGCTTATTTTATTGCACCAAAAGACTTTTTATGTCAATATGTATGCCTTTTATTTGTTTTAATGGACGTTTCTCAAAGAAATATTTTGATGGAAGGATTAAATTGGTTGATATTTTTTAATTTAAGCGAATAATTTGTTATTTCATAAATTGGAATGACTAAATTGATGACTCTTATAATTTCAAGGACTAAAATGCTTATTTACTCAGGTTTTGCTCTATATGTAGAAAAATGTCATGAATTGTGTAATCTATATAAATACTAATCTCGATATACAGACAAGCTTTGATTAATGAACCTAATAGGCTAATACAAAAAATTTCAAATAATTACATATTTACAGCACTCCCCCTCAAACTAGTGAATGATCATCTATCATTCCTAGCATGCAAGTAAGTTGACTGTTCTGTTCTGTTGGCAATGCTTTTTTTTAATACATCAACGTGTTCTGTTCTGTCATGCCGGACAATATTACGAGCAATACTGAGAGCCAATTTATTGTCACAAAATAACTTCATACTTTATCTACAAGTCTTCAAGCACAATTTCATCCAAAATAGCTCATGAATTCCACACACCATAGTTCTAAATTCTTCATAAGTCTGATCCAAAATTATATTGTTTGGTAATTTTCTAAGGTTTTATTATTATCAACCTTGTTAAGCTTTAGCATGAGAGGGAGTTAGAGCATGAGAAAAATATGTCACCACATTATTAGTATGTAAAGAGTGTCTGAGATTTTCTCTTAGAACTGGTTTCCATATAAAAATTTCATATTATGATTTGTTCCTTAATTAAAATTAAGATTAGTATTAATAAGGGTTAGTGCTTTGTCTTCTATAACAGAGTACAATATATCATTCATATCATATCAATATCATTTTATGATTCTAAGTTTTCCTTTTCCTTTTTCTATACCTGAAAGATTAATACCCTACAACATCAAAATAAACTATGGAACAATGTTTCCAGGGCTCCGGTTGTGTTTGGTATTCTTCTGCAGCTATTGCATAATTCATCAAATTTTAAGATCAGGATACAAGCTGCTGCAGCATTGGCTGTGCCTTTGTCAGTGCAAGGTAATATGTTTTCTTATCGGTACATCTTTTAGTCATTTTTTATCTTGTTTCAGCTTTCACTTAAGAAGTGTGGGTATTTGTCAATTGAAAAATTATTATTATTTTAAATGTGTTTGATTAATTATCACTTAGAATAAGGCAACTTGTCTTGGAGCTATAGTGCTCCTGTCATATGAGGTCTAGTAAAGGGTTGGATCTATTGCGGATTTTTGTAGGCAGCCTTATATTGCTTTCGTGAGAGGCTGATTCTACAACCCAAATCTTTACCACCTAGTCACATGTGAACACCAGCAACTGTGGAGTATTATTCTCAAATCAAGCACACTTAACTGTGGAGTTTCAATGAGATCTGATGCATTAGTTTTGGTATTATTAAAGATAATAGGAGCATTTTATTAACATAGTTAATGAAAACAACTAAAGAAAGCATTAAATAAGAAACCGCCATGAAACAAATAGTGAAAGATAGTTTGTGCTTGATTAAGTGAAACATTTAGATTCAAGTCACACGTCATAATTAAGCTAAACCAATGCGCTTCCCAGCTCTCTAACTCTAATTAATGATCAATGTTGATAAAAGGCGGTCATAGCAGCGCCATGTGAAATCATAAGGAACCAACATGAAATGGCAATGACATGGTGGACTTCAGGTGGAGGGCGACTGTGGTCATGGTGCCTATAGCGGAAAATATTTGGATATTTTGGAAAAGAAATAAAAAAACAAACTCAAGTGAACTGACCCGACCTGAACCAGGCCGAAAAGGTGATTTTCTCCTCCCAGCAACGACATTCTCTTATATGAAACTGTGAGGAGGAAATTGTACGGGATAACAAAGATGTAGTGAGAGAAATGGCTGTTTGGATCGGCCCTTTTTGGCTAGTACTCTCTCTCTACATGTCCATGCCATTTGAGGCATTCTAACCCTGCTTAATGCCGCTGTATTTTGATTTAATTACTTTAACTACCTTTTGCTGTCATCGATGAATCTCTCTATCTTTCTGTGGTTATTCTCTATGGAACAAGTGTATTCTTTACACATGGACAGTATATTAGAGGCTTCAAGTCCAAGTGGGACAACACTCCCATTGACATCCTATAATGTGAAAACAGGCATACTAACATAAACAACTAGTGGAGAGTAGAAGTCTGACATGTGATCATCTTTTTTCATTTATTTCTGCTCTACTGTTTTATGGTTTTTCGACGGCTTTTTCTTTGTTTCTGCACTGATTTGGTGAAAAAAGTACTTGGAGGATTTTCAGTTTTCTCCTTAAGCAATATCAAGTTCAATGATAAAATTAAATTGTAGTACTCAAGTTTAGACCGGCATGCATTTTAAACTCTTATACCCTAAATATGCACCTAACTATTGGATTTACATTCCTATTAGAATTTCCTTAGCCTCTATTCACAGAGACTTTTTTTTATTGATTGCACCTTTATACCTAGTGGTCAAGTTTTTTTTTCCTTGGCATTGGGGAGTATTAATTATTCAAAAATTATTATAACAAAAAAAGTATATATGGTTTATATTTTTATTTAAAAAAAATATCATTTTATCCTTCTACTGTCTAGTGTTATGTAGTGCATCACCAAAACAAGATGGCAGTCTCTCACGATACAATACAATGTCACACCAAGCACTGTTTAACATCAAACTTTTATAACCAAGTCGTATATTATTTGGCCTTGTCATATTATCCATATCAAATTGACTGCGGTGCAAGTTTGCAATATAATATAATCCCGCTGGATTCAAATATAAGTAATACAAGACCTTAATTCGTTGGACTTAATTATAAATAGATTTTAACCAACTTTCTCTATTTAATGATTCTATTATAAAAATAACTTTCACATAATTCAAAACAATTGAAATGTGAAGACCTTATACAATAAATACCATCAAGGTGAGCTTAGAAAGTGTATTATATTTTTTATAGGAATTCGAGAAAATTAAATAAACTTAATTAATAACCTTAATTTGTATATAGATAGTTAGTTTTGCTTATAAATGAGTCCAGAGATAGTAACGTAAGGTACATTGACGATAATTTTAACCGACAGTTTATTACCTGCTTTTCCTTAAATTGAATTTTTGGTTGTGATTAATTTTATTTCTTTAAACAAACTTTAAATCCCAAGCTGTAATTTGAATATAACTTGTTCTCTCTTGTTTTAGCAGATTATGGTCAATCATTCCCGGGCATTGTGAGATCCATAGAGCATGCAATGGAGAATATTGATCAGGACCCAATTTCAGGGCCTTCGAATTTCAAGTATAGGGTTTCATTACAAAAACAGGTCATACTTTATGTTCATTAATGCCATGTTAAGTTAAACATTTTGAAGTTGTAAAATGATATCTAGACATGAAATTCTTGATGATGTGATTTAAACTGGATGTAACATTCCCACATTTTCTACTCTTGGAAGCATTTTAGTCTTTTTAGTTTAGGGTAGATTATTAGTTACCTTGAATCGAATCTTATTTTAAAAAATGTATTGATTAGTAATTATGGAATCTAGACTATGTATGGCACTATGCACAACTTTGTATCAATTCAATTTTCTGCGAAGTAATATTCTATTTTTTCATACAAATTGGTTTAGAACTCATAACTAACTTTAGACTATTTTCATTCCAGCCATCTGATTGCAGTCTTCATTATCACTGCATTTTGCTCTTTTTTTGTGAATTTGTCAGGCTGGGATGTTTCTCATTCCAGTCATCAAGCCCACAGCAGTTTGCTGCTGTGACAACCTTCTTTTCACTTGCGATCTCACCTTTCATCTTTGGCCAAACAACGAGGAACTAATAGGCACTTATTGTTCATGCACGCTCTGTGCAGTGAGACTCCCTTCATCTTTATGCCCATCAACCATTCTATCTGACTCATCTTGACCTTTTACCTAGATATGATCTCTTATAACTCTACCTGTACAAACCCAACTGCCCTCTTTCCTAACAGCCATTGTCCTCTAAGATTTGACCTTCCTTCACGGTTAGAGACCAACCTCGGTCTCTTAGTCTACCGCAATCAGTTTATCCTAGTCTGAATGACTTGGGTGGATTATTTCGAAAATAATAAGTTAACAGTCCAACATTTTCTTTTTTTGTAATCATTGTAAATTTGCTTAGCGGTAGATTATTAGTTACCATAAATTGAGTTGAGTCTTCTTTAGGGAATGGAATTAATTAGTAATTTTTATTCTGGCCCATATATGTACTGTGTTGTACAACTTTCTATCATTTCTATTTTCTTTGAGGTGCTTTTCCTTTTCATTCAAGAGAACTTAAGAGCATAGAAAATCCTTGTATTTCTATGTTTGCGTCAAACTTGTTTTGGGCAACATTTAGGAGACTTTTTGTGCAGATTTTGGAATGTGATCGCTTGCATTCTCTATCTTCAACTTATTAAGATTTGTTTTTATAGTTTATCATTTGCAATCTTACTATGTTGGACATATATCTTGATTTGAAAACTAGATGGTACTGAATTAAAAGTGTAAAATTTGAGTGAACGTGCACAATGTATTTCTCATTTTATTTCTGGTTTTGGATTGTGGAGTTATGCCATTGTTCTGTTGGTTTGCTTTTTCTTTATTGTTAGGTAATTGAATTGCTCATTTTTCGTTGCAGCTTACCTTGACAATGTTACACGTTCTACGCTTTACCTCAAATACAAATGATCAATCGTTGAAAGATTTTCTGGTGAAGGTAAGTATTTTATTTTGAAGCAAAAGGATATACAAATCTCTGGAATAGTGATTTTTGTTATTATCGGTGGCTATTTTTTTCAAACAATGAAATTGATCATAGATGATAAATTTGGTTTTTATGGAGAGATCTACTATAGAAGCTACCTTTGTGACAAATTTAGTGGAATAGGATTTTGAAGGTAGAACTTTTTACACTAGCAGTGCAGTGCATGACAATTAAACTCTATAACTATATACTGTACTCTGGTACAAGTATACCCTGTAGACCTATATTGTTGTACTACGGGTCTACGTCTATAGACTATGCGTGTTCTCTTTAGTGTTAATAGCTGGATAAGAACTAATGAAAAGGTAGTATCTCCTGAAGATTTAATTCCATCTTGTATGTAATGTTTAGGAAGATAAGAACCTGCTTTTTTGTCACTTATCCTTACTGCCTTGGTATTTAAGATTATGCTTCCGTGCATTTGCAATTTCAGTTGGTATCGTGATTATCCTAATTGCACGCAGAACATTAGATTTTCTTGGCTGTTCAAATAGCCTTTAATGGAATTTTCCCTTGATTTGATTTTGGTTGTATTTGATTATGTAAAGAAAGCATCCATCCTTGAAGACTGGCTCAAGGGGCTATGCTCATCCATTGGAAGCATGATTGATGCTCAAGATAAATCTGTTGCAGACCGAAAGAAAGTAATGATATCCAGCGCAATACAATCGTTGATAGAAGTGTACAGAGAAAAACAAGAGTTTGCAATTGCTCAAAAGTTTGAGGAATTGAAGAATAACATATGAATGTGAAGTAGGAAATTGAGAGGGGCTCATGTAATGATTTGTTTGAGGCCTACCGGTCAAAATTTTACAATTCTAGGCAAGAATTTCTAGAGGGTGGGATGAATTGGCTCGGGAGCCAAATAAATGTAATCTTGGCAAGAGATAAAGTTTAGATGGAGATCAGTCGAGATAATTTATTTGATAAAGCAATCTATTAATGGATGGATTAGCTATACCAATGTTAAAAGAATCTGCTGTTCTCAACAAAATGATCGATTGTGCCTAAATTTTTTATTTATTGTAATGCCAAAGATTTCCAGATCAAATTATGTTTTTTTGACAAACTAAATTATGTTTGTTACTGTTATGTTAGCATTTTTTTATGGGTTATTGGTTCGGTTATTCCTTTTATCTACAGTGAATTTCTCATGCATAATGAGTCAGTCAAATCAATTAAGAAAAAGACATACTAAGCATTCCTAAACATCGAAATAAAATACAATAAGTTAAAATAATGTTACGCCAATCCCCATCCTAGCTAAAATAATGTTATTCCTAAACATCGAAATAAAATACAATAAGTCAATGAATAGTATTTGAAATTGCAATCCATCTCAAAATAATGTTAAATCATCAATTAGTCCATTGATTGAAAACTATATCACCACTTGAACGGATCTATAAGTCAATGAATAGTATTTGAAATTGCAATCCATCTCAAAATAATGTTAAATCATCAATTAGTCCATTGATTGAAAACTATATCACCACTTGAACGGATCTATATCACAATTGGTGATATTGTACTCAAGTACTTTAACCATTTTAATCTTGTTTTATCATACAAGTGTTCTATCTATAATCTATATAAGCTATTTTTTTTAACAAATAGTAAATTATTCACTAAAGATATTATTTGATTGTATCTCCATTTAATAGTTCTTGGATATTATATATTATAATATTTTTAAATTTATTTTCTTTTCATTTTAATAATAATTCTAATTAAAAACTTAACAATATTGAAAATATTTTATAGAAATGTTATAAAGGTTCTAATAAATATTTATGCCATATCAATAAA
>JBBPBT010000685.1:4470177-4484225 GCA_037974875.1 Cicer bijugum
GTTGAACAAAAAGAAGTTTTCATATCAAAATAAGTTAGTATTTTTCTCTAATTTGATACTTAGAAAATTTAGTTAATTGTATATCAAGACTCAATTTTGTTTAATTAACATTATACAAAATATTTTATTTAGAAACCATAAGTGAAATAATCTTTATTAAATATAAACTAACTTAAAATCATTATAAGGAATGTATTCTTTCATACACAGTTTTTGTCATCCACAGTAATTTTCTAATAATTTTTAATTTACATTTTCTGATATTTTACATAATCTTTTATGAATTAAATATAAATTACTAATACATTTTTACTATTGAGAAATATAAATAAACTTTCATTGTCAATGTGATCTGTAAATACATGTCTCTAGAATATAATTCATCTAAATTTTTTATATAAGAAAAGTATTTACATTTTCTGTAAAAAAAAAAAAAGTATTTACATTTACAGTGTAATAAAAAAAGATGTGGCCTTGAAAATGGGCTGGACTGTTGTCGGTAGTTAGGGTTTAAGCCTATCCGCACAAAAACAGAATCACAAATACTAGGGTTTTATTTTACATCGTTCAGAAATCTAAACGCAAACGCAAATTAACAGAGTTAAAGAAAGAGATTTTAGATTGCAATGGATTCGTTCTCACTTCCGTCGAGTCAACATTCGTCTCAATTATCACCACAGGATCTCAAAGACCAGTTGAAAAGCCAACTTGCTTTGGAGTATGCTCAACAATTTCTTGAGGTACCCTATCATTTTTAATTATTAAATATAATCTTCGTATTTATGATTGTTGAGTTGCTCTGTGAACAATATTTTTTTGTGATATATTTCTTATTATTACAACCGGGCCTGTTTGGATATGCCTTTATTTGTTGAAATTTCTCAATTAAAATATATTAGTGATGAAGTGATTGTGGATTATGTGAGAGCGAAAAACTCCTTTCAGCTTTATGTGAAGCTTTTGGCCTCAATGCAGTTTTTTTTTCTTGGCAATTATAAATGCTCATTGAGAAGCTTATTTAAATTTACTCTAGTTTCTATTAGAACTGTATTCAAGAAACAAAAACATATCATAGATTCGATTGTTTCTGTTTTCTCTTAGTATTTTGGTTGTGGTTGAGTTTATTGTTGCGGTTATGTTTTGATCCTTGATGAAAGAACATTTTTGTGATATAAACTTAATGCCATGGAGATTCCATGGAGATATTGGATCCATTGCTTATCTTTTGTGGACAACCCTACCTTTTATTAGCAAGTGATTGCGTGGATTTCTAGACACCGGGCAGGAGTTTTAAATTTGGGATTGTGAAAAATTGAGAATAGATGGGATTGTAACTGCGATTGTGTTTGCAAATTAAAACCTCGTAGCTTCAAGTTGTTAGGTTAGTTCAGTTTTTTCTTTCACCCTCAATAAAAAGGAGCAGTGGTCTTAAAAGTGATGAGACATTCTGACCTCTGTGATAGTTCTTTTCCTTTTGGATGATGCAGTAATAGTTTATCTGTTTCTATTTTCAATGAAGGTTATGACTAAACTTGTGTATATCAATGGAGATTGGTGATGGTTCTTTCATCATGTAGAAAGAGATGCTGTTATTACTTATTAGACCTTGCCATTGATGATATTTATTGCTTTCAATTATGAAAAAGTCACCAAGCGCAAATGCTTTCCGAATCCACTTTAATTATAAGTTCTCCCAAACTATAAAACAAATGAAACATCTAGATCAGGGTAAAATAGTAAAATCCTTCCATACTTTTGGTGTGGTGCGACACTGTATAAAGTTCTGAGCAACGTCAGGGGTTGAGGACTGAATATGTTTGGTGTTTCTTATTTTCTGTAATTGCACTTACCTTCCAATTGCCATTTATTTTGCAGACGGTGAGAGGAAAGTGTTTTGAGAAGTGTATCTCAAAACCAAGTTCAAGCCTCAGTGGGAGTGAAAGCAGTTGTATCTCTAGGTGTGTAGACCGATATATTGAGGCCACAGGCATAATTAGCAAAGCATTATTTAGTGGTTCACGATGAAGTGGACAACCCCGTCAGTTAATCTTTAAAATTCCTCAAGTTTGGGGAATCACTTTATGGATGTCGAGATTATGTGTTCCTTCAGGAGACAGTTATGCATTCTATTATGTATTCCTGTGAGATGTACGGTTATTTTCAACTCTTTGTGATAACTTATTACTCTTTTAAGTTTATGAGTTTATGTTCTGTTAAGGGAAATAAGCAAGAATGGTCATTCATCATTTGCTTTAGACCCGTCTTCTAAATTTTATCATTTTTTGAAGTATTATATCTTCATCCATGGAATATGTTGTGATTGCTGATATAAGCTTTAGAGGGCTCGAGAAAAACTTGTTGCATATAATATATTTTATAGAGATAACACTACTTCACAAACTGCTTATTAATTGTACGCGATATTTTGTGGTCAACAAAATCAAAAAGAAAAATAATATCAAGTGCTCTCTGGCATCTCAAACATTTTGAAGATATGTATATAAATAATTGATTAATCCTGAGCTATTTGAGTCATCTTTGAATGAACTAAATAATACATGCTTCTGTTCCTTTTGCAACTTTGGCTGCTGAATTCTTCTAAGCTATGTTAAGAAGTTGAAGAATAGTTTTTTTTTTCTTAGTCAAAGTTGACGTATAGTTGATACTTTCTAGCACTAAAACAATTATAATTCATTTGTATCACATAACGTAAAATGCTCAAAATTTCATTTACTTTACAAACTTGAAATAACTCCGAAACCATTTGGATTTTTATTTTTATGCCAACTTAAACATACGATTGACAGAACTCTGTTTGCTCCTTTTGCAAACAATTTTGCCAAAGTAACAAGAAAAATCTTGGTTGACACTTTACCATAATATTCAAGAAGGAACTTGGGATGCAACTAATGTGATAAGTAATTTTACCAGCAAACACTGAGAATGCTGTATAATATATTATTATAAAATTATGATGACAACCATCATCACACTATGAATGCCCTATTTGGAACTTTGTTGAGGATGCAACAAAGTGCGGCCATCCAAAAGCTCTGGCCAGTGTTTGGATATGTTGTATACCATGTACTCCCTCGAGTCCTATTTGTATAATAGATAATTGAATTATAATTTGATCTAACAAAAGTTAATGTATTTGATAGATACTATAAATCAAATACATTAACTTCTATAAAACAAAGTATAACTCAATGATTTCTTATAAAAAAGATTGGAGGTCGTATTTATCAAGTTCAAATTTCTAATTACCACAGGGTGGTTACTCACTCACCGGTCACACAAACATGCACCCAGAAGATAGCTTTGGCAATTCATTACATTGTAACAAGTATCATCCCATTATTCTTCCAAATTTGTGTTTTTCTTTCTACGAAGCACTAAACATATTCAAGTCGTCCACTTGTTTACCCTTAACGGTTAAACACAACTCTTGGTTTTAGATGTGACAAAACCAGAAGATCATGTAAAACCAGAAGAACACATGCTCAACAACATAGTCACATTACAATACAACATTGCAAATGACAAAAACAACAAAACTGCACAAGCAAGCTGACAAGATATACAACACAATTCAAATAAGATTCTTATTTAGAACCAAACACAAGATACAAAACCACACCAAACACCAAATTTGAGGCTGATATTAATGATGTGATCATATATATAAATATCATTGAAGTAATACGAAATAGTTGAAATCAAATGTTCTATTTGCTGATTTAGAAGACAACAGATCAGTAAAATGTCCTGTGTGATCTATTATCGCAAGGACTTTCTTACACTTGGGAAAAAAATTGAAAAATCAATACAGAAATTGCTTCTGTTTGGGTTCTAGAATAGGAGGATCGACGTCAATTCCCATATTTGCTGCAGTGCCTGCTATAATTCTCATAGCTGATTCAATAGTCGTGCAATTCAAGTCCGGCAACTTCTCAGAAGCAATTGTACGCAACTGATCGATTGTGACTTTTCCTACTTTTTGTGCCTGGGGGTCTTTCGAACCCTTTTCCACCCCTACAGAACAAATCAGTATAATAGACAGTTGGAAACTTGCAACACTGAATTCACTTATAAACAGTATATGTTTGAAGTCAAATGCCTGATAGTCTGTCAAACCAATAACCTTAACATATCTGAATTTAAGTTATCATCTCAAGACAGAAATTAAGTTATCGAAGCACAACACTAAATATTATGGTCACTGACATCCCATCTATAAACTAATGCAGAATTCTCCACCCATTAGAAACACCTAGTGAAACAGGGCTTAGTCCAAACCTAGTGGGTGTAACTTTGTAATTTAACCATTTTTTTTTAAAATATAAAAATCTTATTCATTTGAATTAAATGTATTTACTATTTAGATAAAATCTCAACTGTCGAGACTTGAGATTATTACTCTTCGAATATAGAAATTTTTTCTAACCCTTGTTTGGAACCCGGCTTTAAATAAATAGATCATAGGTAGGAAACTGAAACACAAAGTAATTGGAATCTAAAACATTTTATGCACGCTTTTGATCTGTCAAATCAAATGTAAGTATGGATGTGTAGCTGTTTTAATATAGCAAGAAAGTAAGTTGGACTATGATTCACTAATGTGTTAGTTCACTTAATCTCATGGCCACATAAGATCATATAGCTGACTGTCACTGACTTGAATAACACTTGCCCTAGATTTCAAGATCCAGTGGTTCTTAATTCTTAATCCCTAATTAATGACACAACTGAGACGGAAAAGGGGGAAAAACACAATTACAGATGACAATGACTAGGGATGCAGTTTTTTATCATGTATCCAAACCCACTGATGGACTTACAACCACCAGGCCAAGAGGCTTGGTTACTAGGGATGCATTTGTGATAAAGGGTTGAATTATGAATTTGAAGCACATTTCAACAAATTATATATATAAGAGAGAAATAATAACATAACATAATATGAAAGAGGTATAGGATGCAATTAAAAGGTTGAGTGAGAGAGAATGTATAATAAGAATATACCAGCAGCCTTAAGCAGTAGAACAGAAGCAGGTGGTGTCTTCAATATAAAAGTAAAGCTTTTGTCCTGCAAACACAAACACAACAATATAATAAGAAGAAGAAAATCAAAAGAGAAAATGGAAAAAAAAAAAAAAATGAATAAGAGGGTTACTAGTAAGATTACATCAAAAACAGTGATTTCAACGGGAATAACATAACCGGGCTTATCAGCGGTTCTAGCATTGTAATCCTTACAAAAAGCCATAATATTAACACCCTTTGAACCAAGAGCCGGTCCAACTGGTGGAGCCGGCGTAGCCTTCCCGGCTTCAAGAGCCAGCTTTATGACTCCAATAACTGCCACAACATAAATACATTTTATTATAATTAGATTTCAACAAAATCGAAATTAATGAATGAAGTTTACCTTTTTTAGCTTTACCACCACCAGGCTTGGGGGGAGCCATGGCAGTGATTCTGAAGCGCGTTGTAGTTGGAGAAAGAGTGGTGGGAAGGGAAAGGGGGTTTTTGTTTTGAAGGGATGGAATAATAGAGACACTACTCGGCTTTAAGGATAATTTAAGAGGCGTAGAAAACATTGAAGAAGATGAAGAAGAACACAGTGACGGAGCGGAGAAGAAAGTGGATGCCATCGATTGAATGTTAAGCAAACAGAGTACAGAGGGAGTGAGTGGAGTTTGGATAAAATGCAGCAGTATCCCCTATCCTACATACACTTATTATTACTATTCCTCTTCATTCACAACAATATCTATATCTTCAAATATTAAACTTCTGCTAACTTTTTTATTCTATTTTTATGCTGTAAGCTTTTTTTAGGCTTAAAATAATAACATTTAGTATTTTTATTAGTTATAGGTTTTCTCTACTAAAAAAAATTTATTCTAGACAATCAGATATTAAATATAAATATTTCTTTCAATAAAAATTTAAATTATTACATTGTAAAAATTTAACAAACTACTTTTGTTATGTCTAACTCTATTGGTAGTCCATAAATTTTTCATTAACTATAATATGATGAAATTAGGGTAAGGAGTTGGGAAAAAAATGGGAACCAGTGAATGCAAGAATATCAGAAAAAACATTTTTATTTTAGGGTTTCATACAATTGTTTTATTATTAAAATAAAATAACAAGTTTAAATTCACATATGTATTCCTACATACTCATATCATTCGGTCACTTAGTTACCACCTCATCATTCAACTTGTCATGTTAGAAAAAATAAGTCTCAAATGAAGTAATTAAAATGATAGAAAATTTAAAAAATGTAGAACTATATTTTAGATTTATATATAAAAAATACTTGCACTTTATTTATTTATATTTTATTATAAATAAAATAATCTATTTATTCATTATATCTCTCATTTTTTCTCCATATCATGTATGTCAACCAAAACACTATTTTAAAAGCGGAGAAATGATTTTATAATATGTCTTGATTAGTTTAAACTTGTCAAGGCCTTGAGAAATGTTGTATTATTTTTTTTTTTTTGAAAAATAATCTTATATCTATAGGAAAGAACACCCACACAGGCAATACAGTTTACAGAATCTTTGGGAATGCACCCAATCCAAATCCTAGTACCAACAAATTTAGCTAATTGTATTAACTTATGAGTTTCTATATTTCGAGCTCTGTTTACAAAAACAACAGAAACTTGAACAAAATCATTACAAAGAGAAATACAATCATGAACAGCAAGATTAATTTCAGCTGGACATGGTTTTCCTTCAACTCTTTTTACCACTGTAAGGGCATTAGAGACAAAAGTATCATGTTGTATTTTGAGCTCAATTGATGCACTGCTGTTGGACTCGTCTAAATCTCCCCATTTCTGCAGGTGATAAACATGACAGTGCAAAGGTGGTCTCAGATGCGTCAACATATATACTATTGCACGTAAACAAATCAGCCTAAGAGGCTTCAAACAACAGTGGGGATGCAGGTTCTATCCCCCCAGACTTGTTGCATTTAGATAGATAGAACACTAAAAGACTATCTTTTAATGCTACCTCACATGGTTAAAAATGTTTTTTTTTTATCTTTAAAGATAAGTTCATTCCTAACACTCTAAATTTTCCACAAGGTTATAGAAAAAAGTTGGATTCCTTGTTCTTTAAAATAGAGTCCATGTAGCACCCAAGAGTTGATGTCAACATTGAAAAGGGGTGGATTCCAAGTGGCAATGCAGCAAGTATCAAGAGTCAGGCCTTTCTTGGCTAATCTAACTCTAGTGGGAAGAATGCGTTTGACTAGTCTCCAAAGAAAGTTTCGAACTTCATTGGGAATCGGGGCTTTCCAAGCTTTCTTGATATATTGATGAAGGTTCAGGTCGATTGTGGTCATTTCTATCACCACAAGTGGTATGTCGACCGACCGAATACTCTCATTCATACTACCAACTCCATATAAGCTTGTCAGATGGTAGTCTATAAAAGAGTGGTATGCTAACAACATTTTTTGCGTCTATAGGATTAAAGCATGATTGAACAAGGCACCTCTTCTATTAGATGTAGCCGCCGATAAGAGAAAGGCTACCCTTATGAGGAAACGGCTATCAAGAATTTATATATATTTTTTTCTTTTGATTTCTATGATATTTTTAAAGTTGCTCATTTTAATTTCACTTTTTTATGAATTGGATTTTAAATATTTCTACTTGAATGACTAAATTATAAGTTTTACCAGTAATATTATTTAGCATATTTACCATAAGATTGTAAAATAATTATTTGTGTCTTTTTGTGTTTGAGAGTTTAGAACATCTTTTTTGGAGATGTATCGAATATGTTGAAATTTCAAGAAAAATTATATATATTTTTTCCGAAATCGAAAACTATTTAATAGCTTAATTGTTAAGTTAGTTGGTACTCTTGTCAGAATATGAGTATAGCTTGTACGCCAATCACGGCATTTAATTTTCGGGTAGTGGCATTGGAAAAAATAAAAAATTTGGCTCGAATGTGGAAAACCATCACGCGTGCGAGCTCTACGACCACGACTACGACATAGGCGTGGGTGGGACCCGAGCGCATGTTGGCTTGGTATTTGAGGGGCGAAGCAACGGAATCGAAAATTTAGGGAAGGATGTGACTAAGACGTGAACGTGGCAAGGCTGATATATTTTGTATGAGAACACAATTTTTATACCCATCATGTTGCAGATTGAATTTTTATCTACTGGTATAACACTTTGACTAAAAGAAACTTCTGATTTGTCAAGATTGATTAGTTGATAGGCTATCATCTACAAAGAAAACATTGGTGATCATTAATGAGAGTTGTACTAGGCTGTTCATTATTGAGTATTTGACATTGACGAAGTTATAAAAGTTTCATCTCTTCTTTTCTTTCTCTAAAATTAGTTATTATTCAATTCTATTCACACAAATTTGGCATATATATTGAAAAAACCACTCACAAACAACCTTCTCCTTTCTTAAAAGTTTGTTGGTTTATATTGCTTGATATCAAGCGAGTTTAGTTTTAACTAAAATTATCGTTGTCCAAATTTTACTTGTCTTTCCGTCAAACTTCACATTAATCAACATATCCTTTGGCTATTATAATCAATCAAAAGATTAAAATAAAAAACAATTGTTTGGTATCTCCTCCATTCTCTTTTTTCTTAAGAATGAAACTTGTACTTCAAATTTTTAAAATGTGTTGATTTAGTTAAAAGTTTACAATGGTACTATAGAAACTTCCACTTTAATTTACCTAATAAGATGTAGAGCAACACACATACTTGTGACAAAAATAATTCTTTACTAACCAACCACACGTTGACTATTACTAATACAAGCTTAATTGACTTGGACCTAAAGAAACTAAATGAATCTATCTATCACCAAGATTCTTATAGTTTAACATAGCTTTATGTGACTATTGTTAACTTGTTGGTTGAGCAGAAAAAAAAGCAAGAGCACCAACAAAAGGTGCATTAATGTAAGTTGCTGGCTCCGACTGTTGATAATTATTTCTATCATCAGAGAAATTGTCATGCCTATCAGGACCACCAACAATGGCTCCAACAAGAACATTAGGATTGGGTGAACCTAAACTGTTGTAGTGATACCCATAGTTACACGAAATCTTCTTAGGATGTTCGTGAATGGAAGGTAAAGAGGAACCTCTATGGTGAATATTCTTTGGATACCTCTCTCCAAAACCCACCATATAAGACATTTCTTTTGGGTTATCACCCAAAATGTAATCAACTTGTTTTTTAGCTAACTCTATGAGTTTCTGTTCTGTTAGTTTTGATGTTCCACACGAGACAGAACCTCCATTTAGGTTGAGATATTTGGCGTATGTTAAGAGAAGAAAGGTTGCAGATGTCACAAACTGTAAATTGCTTGCACTCTGTTTATACAGAACACCCCCTGCCAAAATACACATTCAAATTTAGTCTCATAAATTTCACATTAAAATTCGTCATTTTACTAAATTTAGTACAAGAATTTTAAACTTTATATGTTTATCTTGATGCAACAAGAAACTATTAGAGACAATATGTAGTCTTTTATTCATTTTGATGACTATTTACTAAATACTATTTTGATTTATAGACTAAATTGACTGATAAATTATACTTTTAACCAGATGCTTTCTTACCACTCAAATCACATCATGGAAAATTAATTAATATTGACAGTTATCTAAATAAAATTTAAAATTTAACTATAATGTCACACCTTTTTTATAGTATTTTATATTTGATCTTAGTTGTCAATAAATTACTTCCTCAGGTATTAAATGTCATTGAAGAATTGGGATGGGTGACCTGGGGTGAATTGAGCCTGAAAACCAGGAGTTCCTGGTATTAGAGAACAAATGTAATTGTCTGCATGTGCCTTGTATAACTGAAACTCTTCAGAATTTTTCTCCAAGAATTCCTGTGACAATGCCCATAGGTTTATGTGTGATGATAGATAGCATTAAATCAGAAAAATTAAAGAGAGGTGAAGAATGGGTAGTTACCTTTGAAAGTAGTATTTTAGTCCCAGGTCGTTTGTCATCCCAACTGAAAAAGTCACTGTCATCATCAGCACCTAATACGTGACCGTTGGATTCTATGAATTCCATGTAGGAGTTATTTCCAGAAGCTTTATAAATCCATGATGCACCCCAAAGTAACTCATCCTTTTTATTTACCATTATATATACAGTAATAACATCATCATGTTGAAATTAATACTCGTTCATTAAAAAAAAAAATTAAAAGTGGGTTTAAGAAGACTAACAGGTATAGCCTTACCTTATATCCAGAGTAAGAACAGTAAAATGGGCAGACTATAGATTTAAGAGAGTCACTGTAAGAGCCTCTGTAACGGTTTGCAAAATCGAATACCTACAACAATCACATTAATTAATTAATTAATTAATTAATTAGAGGACGAAAATTGAAAAATAAACTACTTTAGAGATAAAATTGTGTGTTGAGAAGAGGAATTAACATTGATGGCTGCTTGAAGCAATTTGGAGGAATAGGTTGGATCAGAATCAGTGAATACTAATGAAGAAGCTGCCAATGCAGCTGCCGTCTCAGCCGCTACATCAGAACCTGGGTTTTCAGCTGATACCTTATACACATTGCGTGGAGTGTCCATATCCTCTGGCCTTTCCCAACACTTGTGATCCATGTTAGCCTCTCCAACCTGTATTACACATGCCACATATGTTAAATTTAAAAGACCTATAATTTTCTAAACTTCAAATTATGAGCCTAAAATTATCTTAAATGTAATTGAAAATGATTTGTAATTAGTTAGAAAAGTTAGAATATGGTTAAAAGTTAGTTAAATTTATTGTAGCATCAATTTTCGTTTACCAGAACATTCTTGTTTTACCCTCTTTTTCTCAATTTCAATTTCTCTTAGTTATACAATCTATTCTAACAAAAACTACCACGGCAGTTAAGTTAAGGTTTGTTTGTTTGGCTCACTTGAACATATAATGTGTCGGGGGTTGTGGCGGCCGCCTTAAGAAGGAAATCCGTGCTCCACCGGATAGCAGTTCTAGCATTATCAATTTGGTCTTGCATTGAGGTTCCAAATTCAAGGACACTCCATGCTAATAATGTAGTTGTAAATGCCATTGGTAACCCAAACTTAACATTATCACCAGCATCATAATAACCGCCAACTAGGTCCACCTGAACCAATACAAATAATTAACATAAACAAAATTAGGCATGAATTGAGAAATGAGTTAAATTTGAGTATGTATACATGATAAGAAGAGCCATCGGATAATCCAGAATCTCCTCTCCACGTTTGTTTCTGGTTGGATGGCAATTTTCCAGATCGTTGTCCTTCAAAGAAGAGAATGGATTTTTCAAGAGCCTCTCGGTAGTCTTGTGAAGTGAAAGCAAAGGTTAATTGACGATGGAATGAACAAAACATTAATAGAAAATGTAGTAAATATAATGTAGTGGTTGAAGTTGAAGCCATCGCTTTTGGCAGTGTGTGGAGTGATTGTTTATGATAACGGAAAAATTGATAGTGTTTATATAGAAGAAAGAAGTGGGAAATTGGAAGATTGGTTAACCGAATGTTCACGGGATCAACTGCGCCACACTTCAACGTCGGGTGATTTCTAGGCAGTTATTGGCCCACCAAAAACTGCAACCGATCATCAAACTGCCTTCTCCTTACTTTTTTTTTTTCTTTAATGTAGACGAGCAGTTATCCAAAAATCACATGACTTTGAACTTGAAAAGTATTTCTTTCTGTAACAATACTTTTTTTTACAAGAATGATAAACAATATTTAGTTTGTAATTAATCATTTTAATAAAAGATAATATTTTAATTTTAATAGTGTTTTTCCAAATTAAATGAAAAATATGTTCAGTTCTATCATGAAATATTTAAAGAAATAATTGTTCAATTCCATTCTGCTCTATTTTATTCCGCTGTATTCTACTCCACTGAGTTGGTTTTAAACTATACAATAGCCTTCGAGGTGTTTATCAATATTTTTCCTTTTTTAGGCCTTAAAACAACTTGATAAGAAAAAGATGGCTTAATAAAAATATACTACTCCATAAAAAAATTGGAAAAACACGTTAGCGGTTCCTTTTATAGTTACGTAGAAGCCAAGCGCAGGCCATCCAAAAAAAAATGAAAAAACACTGCATACTCCTAATCGTCTTTTCGTAGTTATGCAAGTGTTATACTCGGTTAGGGGCGTACAAAAAATGAACATTTAATCCAGTCATATTTTAAATTATAATTTATCCTTTAATCAATTAATTCAATGAAGTACAAATGAAATAAATAAGAGAGTGAATCGATCTTTAACATCAGATGTCAAATAGTAATTCTTAAAAGAAATTAAAAAAATAATAATTAAATATAAAGAAAGTTATAATAATTTATATATGATTATTACTAATTAATTTTTTCAACAATAATAACTTATAATATTATTTTACAAATTATAAATTATTAAGTTAGTGTTCTATTAAAAGTTTTTTTTAGAGAGGGTAACCCGAATTCGTCCTCTTTCTACCTTGTTGTTGTTTTTTCTTTATTTTTTTGCATTTTTTTAGAATTGGGTTAGATTATCTTATTTTTTATGGAGCAAAACGGATTTGTGATACAGATTGAGTCTTGTACGCTTCTAGTAGATCCTTAATTCCTTATTGTCTTCTTTTTTTTGTACAACATCCTTATTGTCTTTATTAGTGTTCCTCCGTGAGTTGATACAGTCTCCTTGAAAAATAGTTGAATTTCGCATTATATCATACTACCTTTTCAGATCAATTTTTACTCAACATATTTTTTAGTAACTATATAAATGATATCTTTAATATTTAAACATTGTTATAGTTAATTTTTACTCTCTTTTAAAAATACGTGCAAGTAACAATTTTTTTGACGCAAAGGCAGTAAGGAAAAATAAGGTAGAGCCACATTTTAGTTAAATAAAATTATTTATTGGTTAGTTTAATATGTTAATTTTAAAAGTATATTTTATTCAGTCTTCTCTTACTTGTCTATCGTGAATATTGAGCCACTTCCGGTATTCAATAGACAAACTAATTTACCAGACATGACAATATATATATATATATATATATATATATATATATATATATGAATATTAACTTTTTCTGATAATCAAAATTAGTGACTAAGATGAGTGTTGATTCTCTGAACCAGTCTAGTCAATAAATAAAATATTTATATATATATATATATATATATATATATTTAATATTTAATTATATACTATAAGTTTTAATATCCTTTTAATAAAAAATATGATCTTATTAATTACTACATCAGTTATAATTGACATTTTTTTTCATTATTATTATATATATAGGATTAGAAAACTCCCTTCATCACAACGGAGAAGATTGAGAATAAGACACAAATACAAACTTTTTGCAGAGGCAAAACCCACCAAATTATCATAGCTTGATGTGAATGTGTGCAATAATCCCATGTCACCACTTATACCAAAATAAAGTAATCTCATGGCACCTTTCTACTAAGTGATAATTCGCCGTGTTCACCAATTACCCACACTGCATTTCTAGATTTTTATCGAATTGGATGATATGTATCATATAACAAATAAATTGTACTCGCAATACTAGTGGATAAAATAGATGCTAGACACATACTTGGTAGTTTGTGCATATTTGCATATTGACTACGTGGATATTTGCATATTGAACCACGTGGATATTTGCATATAAAATAAAATAAATATGTTGACTACTTATTAATTAATAGATGCAAAGTGAATATGATGGCATTTGTATATACGAATATATATCAAATAATAAATCAATAAAATTAATATAGTGTAACTTTTTTTTTATGTGTTAATCTTTAATACATTTTATAGTAAAATTTTGTGATATTTTTATTTATGTGTTAATGTATTAATATTTTTTAATATTAATTTTTGTTTTTGACAAAATAGAAAGACAATTTTTACATAATAATTTACAAAAAAAAAATCATTTTTGGATTTAATTTTGTTACTTTGAA
>JBBPBT010000685.1:4484544-4494779 GCA_037974875.1 Cicer bijugum
AAATGCGGTTTAATAAAATTAAAATTTTTGAGTAAAAAAAATATAAAAATAAAAATAAAATTCTTAAATAATTCTATCTCACAAGTCACAAGGACGAGAATAAATTTTATTTTTTGCATACAATATTAAGGAGTTTTTAATTTGAATTATTATAAAAATAAAATAATAAATAAACTTAAAGATGTTATAACATATAGTATCGAAAAGTTATTGGATAGAGATACAATCATTTAACATGTTTAGTGAGTAATTTAATATTTATGTGTTAATTAAATTTAATGATCATTATTAATAATTCTCGTTTCTCATAATAACTATCAATTCTCACCGGATATTAAGGTTGAGAATAGATCAGACCATACTTTGACCTACGGTCTATAATAGTCTTTTTTTTCGGTCTGAAAATCTATTTAAATAAAAAATAATATTATTAACAATAAACTATATATAGATCGATCGATCGGTCTGTCATGTTTAATAAACTTTTTTTATAAAGTTGACTTATTTAAAAAAAATAGACTTTAAAAATAGTATGCGTCTAACTTTTTTATAAAATAAATCATAAATAACTCAGACTATGAACCTCTGACGGACGACCTAATTTATTATCATCTCTATTTTAGTACGTTCTTTTATATATATATATATAAACACCCATAAATATGAATAAGAAATGTATATTATTTTTATTCAATAAATAGAATAATATATTACTACTGAATATCCATTATCATATTATATCATAATATATGTATTGATAGTTGTCTTTTAATGGTAAACTTAGATGCCAAAATAGGAATGCATAATGATTGGCTGAAATCAGAACTATAATGGCAGTGTTGGGCTAAAAGGGACAGATTCAGACATTTATATTACCATATTGATCTATTTTATCTTAAATAGAATAATATTTATTTATATAAAAGAAATAATCAACACATGAGCAATTAAATGAGGACAACATTAACATTAAACTTAGAATTGGAAATTATCAAATTATATCATTACATAGTAAGAAAATTGAATATTCTCCTTGATCTTATATAGATAAAAATAAATAAATAATAATTCACATTCTTTATATAGTATAAATATTTAAAGCCTTTAACATCTTACCTTTAATTGAGACATCATCTAAACCTTAAATTTTATGTTATAAAAAAAAGTTTTAACCACAATTATTCATATACGGATAAATTTTCCTTCATCTTTTCCATCCATGCAACAATAACTCAAGGAATTTGTCTCCCATAAACAAGATCACTGATTTTTGTGAACAAAAATTAACAAGCAACCGGGGATTAAAATATTAAACGTAATTTTAATCATTTCATCCTATTGGACTCAAATTAGTTTAAATATAATAATTTCCGAATACAGAGATTGAATTCAAGAGCATGAAATAGACGTTATCACTATGACTATTGGCGTAATTTACGCCATAAAATTGGACACATCAAACTTGTTATGAGTTGAGTATATTTTGGGGCCAATTTTAAGGGGCAATTTGGTTTAGAATAGTGAGCAAGCATTATGGAGAAGTGTAATTTGTCCGTAGCAAGCAACAAAATCACGGGGATGCATGAAGAGTCACATGAGGAGTCAGACAAACCAAACAAGAGTTAACGAAATAGAGAGGACAGTGAAATGACAATATTTTCAATGTTTTCTATAATGCCCCACAGAGCCAATCAGATAAATAAAAAGATAACATATATCACGTGATAAGGATGTTCACATGAATGTTAAAGGATTTCCACATTTCTTTCGGTGGGGGAATGGGAAGTAGTGCACTTCTAATTAATTTGCAATGCGTGAAAAAGAATGGAAAAATTAGATGTGGCTTCTCGATTTTGGGTTATACCAAATCCATTGCTTCTCCAATAGGATTTCTTTGTAATATTCCAAAAGTCTCAAGTCTTATTTAGGATGGTGGTTAGCTCTTTAGGTCTGATTCAACATGGAAGAGGGACGGAGTTTTAAAGGAGAGGAGAGGAATCAATATATATTTGGTCAAAAGAGAAGAGAAACTTTAATTGATTCTGTGTTTGATTTAATAGGAGAAACAGAATTTTAAATAATTTTTATGTTAAGTAGATTTTTCTCTAAAATACTTGTCTTCTTTACGGATCTCAACTTGAAATTCTATATATTCTAAACAAAATAAAAACCATAGACGTCTATGCAGGTCTACTAACAAATTTTTGACAAAAAGAAAATAATTTTTTATTCATTCAAAATTTCAAATCAATAGAGTACGTCAAATAAAAACATAAATTCAACATGGACTATACAAGAATACTATTATTAGGTTGATAATTCACATTGGAGCAATCAAATTCAATTTTTTCACTAATTTTAAAATGCTCATCTTTCTTGATTATGTTTTCAATTTTTTTTTTCTACTTCACAATTTCTTTAGAGTAGTGCAATTTACAAACCTCGCCAATTTATTTATTTATAAAATACAAAAATCATTGAAAATAAAGATAACACTTGAAGCATTTTCATTATTTTTCGCTCATAAACTGCGTTGTCTATATTCAAGGGTTGGGCATGCGCAAGTTGAAACTCTCTTCTGTGGAGTATATTATAGTTGTAGGAACTGCAAATTTTTCTTTGAGACCATGTTCACATTTTTTGTGAAATCAATTACAACCATTATATTTATACTTAAACAAAAGCTGTATAAGGCTGAATGAGCTCGAAATTAGTGTGACAAATAAACAAATAATTGGTCAGATTTTAAGACATGTGAAACTTCGCAATTTGTTATAAAGTGAATCCAACTTCTCAATTAAGGTTTTCTATCGTGTTGCTCAAATTTAATTTGATTTGTGTGTGGAGTACCATTTCCTAAGATGTTATACTTCGAAGTTCCATGGTGTTAAAGATGTTATACTTCCATGTGCCATGGTGTATCATAAAGGTGCTTCATAGATATATTATTAAAAAAAAGTATTAATCATTATTCATACTCTACTCTAATCAAAGAAATAGATTATATATCATCCTAAATTTAAAATTTAAAATTTAAGTCAGATCACGTAAAACCCCAACAAAATCGATTTGTAGAGTGAAGATTGCTCACTATTTCTAAACATTTTGGGAGATCTTATCTCATTCAAATAAGATTCTTTAACATGAAATTTGAAAACAATTTGATACTCATAGACAATCAATATATTATTAGATATTGTTGAATTACTTTTGAAACCAAAAACTCTACGACTTCCCATTTTCTTCTCTCCAATGAGATGTAATTTACACAGAGAACGAACAATCTTTCACTACAGTAGACAAGCCAAACATAAAATCAAGTGTACATCAAGAAAAAAAAACCATAAATCTTGCTTGCTCATACATACCATTGGATCCGGCTCCACTACCGTCAATGAGTTTGCATCCGCATATTCGAGACATCGGTGATCGTTAGATTAAGTTCAAACAATTCAAATTTAAACTTGATATTTTAAATTGTATAATTAAAATTAAAATCAGTATTTCGTGGTTTGTTTGATCAAAGATTAGACATACACCAATGGCCTAAATGTGTGGAATTCCTTATTGCAAGTAAGGGTGTACATGGACGCAGATCAATCCGCCAACACCATCACCCAACTCAACTCAATCCGATTTTTACCCATACCCGATCGATCACTTTGGATTCGACCCGACCTAATCCGTTGAAATCTGCTTGTACTTGGTTAGGGTAATTGGTTCAACTATTTGAACCCGTAGACTTGACCCGGTTATTTGTTATATTTTAAAAAAATATATATTATTTGTCAGCTCAATAAAGTTCCATTATTCATCTTCTTCAGATTTTCAGCAACCGTCATTTACCTTTTTTGTTCCATATATGCGTGCACCTTTTTCTTCTGTTTCTATATATGCGTCCACCTTCTTTTTCTATTCAAACTTCCATCGCACGTTCTTCTTTTGTTCCGCAAGTGCTCATAACTGATATTTATTTAAACATTATATTTGCTATAATTTTGCATAATTAAAGTATGAACTGAAACTTATGTTTATGATGAATTTAGTTTAAATTTTTTACATTTATTAAATACAAATTTTTTGAGTTAAATGTTATTTATGAACAAAAATGATACTTATGCAAAAACTTATACTTATGATAAATTTGATTATTACAGTGTCTACTGAGTTAGCGTTTAGTACAGGAGGTCAAATCCTCGACTCATTTCATAGTTCATTAAATACCACTACTGTTGAAGCTTTGATTTGTAGCAAAAATTAAATCAAATCTCCTAAGAAAATTGATTTAGCAACTAAGTTAATTGAAGTACAAAAATCGGATACGAATATTTCATTTTAACTTTTAAATTATTTTCTTTTATTTTATTTATTCTTTTAATCGTTTGGTGTGCTAATGAGATTATGTATTATATTTAAAATTTTAAAGTTGTCTGAAATTAATTTCAATTGATGTTGGGATGAATGCTACTGACCTTAACACAATCACTACTATATCTGAAGGTACTTGTTATTGCTTTGTTTCATGCATATTTTATTTATTTATTTATTTATTTATTTATTATTTCCCCTTCTTGATCAGATCACATCAGTTTGAGTTAAATGAAAAAAATCAAATTTAGAACTCAACTCAATTCAAAGATAATCTATTGGATTGAGAATCGAATTTTGTCAAAACCAACCCAACCCAACCTAGGTACACCCTTAACTGCATAGAATTCAAATTCCACACCACCACCACCAAATTATACCTTAGTAAAGCAGAACCACTAACAGAATTTGCACAGATTGCACAACACCCACTCAAACATGACGACAGACTTGAAAACAAATTCTTCCAACTATACTTGCAATCACATTCAGTGAGGGCAACAAGGAAAGCAAACATAACCAGGTTCAGCAAATGCCATTCAGCGTAGATCAAATCACAGAAGGCTTTAATAAAGAAAACTGAAAGAATCCTAACATGGTAATCATTGAGATTCATCACAGGAGAACCATAAGATAAGCTTTATATCAGAATAGCATTACTGTGAAATTGAGAGGGATCATAGTTGGTTTCTGATTCTGAGGATGAACCGTGAACCCTGTGCAATTCCTTTCCTGCTTCTCCCTAACCAGAGATGACATATTGACATGGCATATTGAAAAGGATGCTCAATCTTAGATCTTCCACATGCTGAAAAAGCTACTGCCATGTAGAGACCTATGGAAGAATACTAGCACCGTTTCCCTCAAATATAGCCAAAAGTAGTTATTCATATCAGTTTGGAATATAGATGGAGCATTGGCGAGGCCGAATAACATAACTAAATCCTCATAATTACACTCATGACTTCTAAAGGTTGTCTCTTTTATATCTTCCTCCATCCTTATCTCACGATAACACAATCACATATCTAGTTTTGAAAAGAAATAGGAACCATGTAACACATCGAACAGCTCATCTACTATGAGAAGAGAACATTTGTTAGGGATGGTTATCTTGTTAAGGGCCTGAAGCCTGACAGTTCACGACTTCACGAACATTCTGTAGAGAGCATCATCCTTTTCTACCAAGATAATTGGTATTCAACAAGGACTTATACTAGGTCAAATAATCCCTACACAACATTTCCTGATTTTGAATTTCATCTTTGTGGAAATGAGGATATCTGTAGGGTCTCATGCTTGCATGCTTTAGCCCCAACAGTAAAGGAACAGAATGATCACAACTACTATTGAACGGCAATTCTTGGGACTCCTCGAACACCTCTCTAACCTATTCTAGTAAATTCCCAATTCCTCTTGCTAGCCTATAGTAATTAGTAAGACAAACATTGTGTCCCCTCCCTAATGTCTGCTTTAAGTAATTCAATTTTTTACCCCCCACAAGTTTAGTCCCACAAAGCTCCTTAAGGACATTTTTAAACTATCTCCCACAACCATCCTTGAAATATTTGAAGGTCACAATCTACCAATTACAAACATTACATCATTTAAAGTCTATAACCATGCAAAGCTAAATAAGATCTATGCCTCCCAACTCCAGCACCCAACTAAGTATCTACATTGTAGTGATTTTCTCCCATAGAAAATTCAACTCCATTGCATTTCCCTTGTGAAAGTATTCTACAACCATCACTAACTCGGATCCCTAGTGTCTCACAAAGTTCTTGGTTTTGCAGTCCTATAGCAATGACCAATTTGGGTGTAATAAGTTGTTAGTTGCTCAGTTGACGGCCAAATTCAGAATTGTTGATCACCACATCTCACTTTCCCACTCCATTGTTTAAAGAGAGCAATGCAACCCCTCGCTAACTCAAACATCTCTGTCATTTCTCAAAAGGAAAACATACTACATTTCACTTCTCCCCTTTCCTCTTCCCAAACTTTGAGTGCAACTCCTGCGTTCAGCATGTCATTCTCACCCAAAATAATAACTCAATTTTGGATTAGAACACTTAAGCAAAGGCCCGTGCTGCTGACCACATCTCCATCTTTGACACCTAAGACAAAGGGTTCAGCCCAACCAGACCGAGGACATGATTGAAGCTCTCCCAAACCCTCCAGGGCCTCTTCCAAAATTTCCTCATTGGTTGTTCAAGGCTGGGCTAATAGGCTACCGCTAGCTTTTACAATGACGGGATAATTCCAAATTAGGCATCAACAGCATCACCTTCAAATGAGAAACAAGAGTATGCACTCAAAACATGTATTGTTGCTCCGATTGACAGGGATATGCAATTCAAACTTCAAAATCCTCAATGTACTCTTTCAGCAGTTCAATGTTACCTCACACAGTCAATTTTACATAAGTGCTATGATGTCCGAGTAAAACTCCAACAAAATGATGAGCCAATGAAAACCAGATCCCTCCATGCATAGTTGAGCGAAGCTGATTATAGAGTGGTTTCATGGATGCAAAGATACGTATATGCCTTAGTGAGCCAACCACATGCCTTCAAATGGAGGTAGCTCCATTCATTTCATTTAGCAACTAGGTGAGCATCACTATCATACACCATGCACTGGTTGTGAGAACCATAATTTTCATCATGTCTCCTTCACCGATGATGATCCTGTCCCTTTCTCCTTCGCCAGTTTCTCTTCTAAAGATGCAGCAGCTTATAATATAATAGATCCTGAACTTTGTTCTTAGCA
This sequence comes from Cicer bijugum, assembly GCA_037974875.1. NCBI lineage: Eukaryota > Viridiplantae > Streptophyta > Magnoliopsida > Fabales > Fabaceae > Cicer > Cicer bijugum. Next base: position 4,491,685 of record JBBPBT010000685.1, read on the forward strand.
GTCACTAGTTGAGACACATTGACCTCCACACGTGATGAAAAACAGTTTCCATCATCCGACGAATCGGACTGATTGTTAAGTTCAGACAAACACAGTTCCTATGAAGATACTATCGTTATTTAAGGAAAATAGACCAGTAGAAGTATGAGGATTTATGAAAGAAATATGAGAAAGAAAATCAAATAAATTGTACAAGTCTCTCAGTTCCAAAATTGATTGCCCTTCTAACGCAGCCTATTGCCATCCCTGCCCTCCAGACTCACCATGTCACTACAATCCTAGTCTATCCAAAACAAGGTATTAACTTTTCAGTGGAACAGGGCCATGCTAGATCCTGCTTGGGTCCTGTAATTGGTTTCAGAAACTCTCTCCCAGCCCCCTGCCCCCCATGTTAAACTCAGGAGATCCAAGATTTGGATTTTCAACTATTTCATATAATCACAATCACTAACCCATATTTGACTCTTACATACAATGACTTCAAGAGACTAGCCGACATGACATTCCTACATCTACGTCTAAATAGGCAAATCAAGAATATGGTTAACAAAATTACAATGAGAGACTATATCAACACAACTAAATTAGAACTCTAGCCTCGAATTCCAATGCAACTTCACAAATTTGCAAGTACAAAAGTAGAAAGCTGAAACCTGACTAGAATAAAAGCAATCATGGCAAGAAAAAAAAGTTTGCAAAGTATCAGTATCAACACTTAGACAGAATATATTGTTCATAGCACTACACAAGAGTCTAAGATATAATGACACTAATTAAGAGATCTGGCACAAGTCCAGAACCCAGAAAATATAGCACAATGATTTATGAATACCAACTATACCCATAAAATGTAACATGAAAATTTGCAGTTGTTGTTGTGATGAAACCTGACCATTGCTGAGCAGCATACCAACATCATCAACCATATCTATCTACTCTGGCAAAACCTCAATTTATATTGATTTTTTTTTTTTTTGCAGTGAAATTACAACTCAAATTCATCTTCTAGCTTCAATGCCTCAGCGGCAGCCTCTTCCTCTTCGTCATCAATAACAAAATATGGATTGTGAGCCTCTGGCTTGAACTTATAACCAGTAAATACATAGAAAGCAAGTGTGGCCAACTCAGCAGCAACCACACTAGTCCACGAATATCGATAGGAAGTGATTGTCTCCAACGCATAAACGACAACCCTTGTGAAGTAAATGTAAAAGATAACAACAACATAGTAATGCCTGAAGAGAGTCAACTTCATCAAATTAACGGCGGCTTTTCCGTCAGTCCTAGCAGCCTCACGGAGGTTCTTAATAGACCATACAATAGGAAACAACACAGCACAGCAACAAACAACATCAACAAGGAGGAAAATCTGTTTCCATGTAACCCAATCATGACCATAAGGTCCACTCTCATCAATAACAACCTGAGCAATATTAGCAACAATCTGTAACGGAATCACAATCATAAGAACCTTCTTTTCCTTATCCTGAAGGAAGGGTTTGAGAAAAGACCAACCAGTACCAATCAATACAATAAGAGTGAAAAGTGAAATTCCTTTAAGGAAACTAAACATGTAGAAAAGTATATCCCAACCATGTGCACTACCAGTGCGCTTAATATACGATTTATCTTCAGCTTCACACAAAAGATTAATAGCTTTCAAAATGATAACAGCAAGCATGAAGTAATGAATTCGAAAAGCGGTTAACCGTTTTTTGTAAAGAACACTGATCCAAACAACAGCGAGGGTAAAATAGACCAAAGAGAAAAGAAAGTAAACCCTAGGGAGAATGGTTCTACCAGCGGAGAGATAATCGCGAACGTTATTCTTTCCGTCGAGATTATACATAGCAGATTCAACATCCATGGTGACTTTGAGTTGTTGAGGGTGACAATTAGCGAAAACGAGATTGTACTGATCGGCGTCGGTTTCATTGTAAAGGGTGTTGAAGGAGTCTTTACCGTTGAGGGAATTGAAAGTGTAAACGGATTTAACAAGATCGGATTGAAGAGCGCAACGAATCTCACCGTCTTCGAGTTGTTGAAGAACGTGGAGCCATGAATCGAGAGTGCAGAGGAAGAAACCGACTTTTGAGAGATCTAGATTAGAATTGGAAAGTGAGATTTTGGAAACGTTGAGTTCGAGACGACCGTTATGAGTGAATCCGAATTGGTCGAAGGGAACGATGGGGCGATCGTCGTTTTGGATCTCGGAGAAACGGATCTCGGAGAAAGATGGTGAGAATAGGGAGAGTAATATGAAGAATGAAAAGAGAAACGAAGACGAACGCCCCATGGATTCGTCTTTCAGTTTCAGATCGGATCTGGGAAGTGTTTGGTGTTGAGGATTGATTGTTGAGCGTCAACTAGTGTCGGCAAATGTAATGGACACAACAAAAAAAAACACTTAACTTGGAATTGTCACCGGAACGGTATGTGCCGCTCTTTCTACGCGCTTGTGCTATTTATTTTGTTAGTTTATTATTTACGCACGAAAGTTCTCGTGTCAAAACTTAATTAACGTGTAAGAATGACATTAGTCTAATCTTTCGATCACCCGCAACCATTATCCTACTGATCTATCGTGGAATTCTGCTTTTTACCAAAAATTCCATCGTGGATCACAAGTTGAATCTCCAAGGCGCTACTTCGTGCCTTATAGAGCCGCAATTTATAACTTATCTGTTTCTTTTTTCTTTTTGCTTAATGGGGAAGTATATTATTAATTCAAACTATGGAAATTAACATTTTTAATATCCATTATAATATTATATAAAATGAGAAAAGATCAGTTCAACATAATTACATCAGAGTTTATATAATAAATTATATATATAAGTAGATCAATATGTCTATTCTTTTTACCATTAATGAATATTATTCTAATTTGTCAATAAACTAGTTAGAGATTTTGAATAGGAATATAGTCACGATGAATTATGTCATATAATTTATTTTTTAATATATTGAGAACTAAATTTTCTTTTTAAATTTAATTTAATTATTAATTATTTTTTAATTCATTACATATAAATATATTATAATATTTTAATTATGTTTTATTAATTAAAATGTAACAACTATAAATTATCATA
>JBBPBT010000685.1:4509875-4535743 GCA_037974875.1 Cicer bijugum
TTAATTTTTAATATCAGAATTTATTTTAATTTTAATGTCAACATTAATGTTAGAATCTATCTTAAATAAAATATAAAAATATTTAAAAACCTTATTTATCTAATTTAATATTTAAAGAAATATATCAACTTTTTAAAAACATTTTTGCATACATTTTATTTCAAAGAGGGTTTCTCTTTTTCTTAAAATACAACCAAAAATTAGTTGAAAACTGCATCTCTTATTCTCATCTCCTCTCTTACGATTGATTTTTCATTTTTTTTTATTAAAAATGAGTTATTTATAGTCAATTTTTTTTATCTGAAATCACTTGTGTTAAATAATAGTTTTTATTTACTTTTATTTAAATTAGAAATTTTTGTGTGACGTAATATTGTCTTAGTATGATGTGATATTTTCTTAGTTCGATGTTTAGCTTTTCTATCTTATTATAATATTCTTTGGTTCAAATTAATTTTAGTCAACTATAAATTATTTTGACGTCATCAATCTTGGGAGACATGAGTGCTCTATACACTTTGAATTTTATTTTTATTTTGTAGGCTTTTTCATATTAGTATTCATTTTATTGTATGATGAGAATTTGTTCACATTTTTATCATTTTCAGTTATAACAATAACAAAATTATTTAAAAGATTATGATTGTGATTAATGACTAATACGTGTTTTTGAGTGAATTCATATAAAAAAATATGTTATTAATCATTAAGACAAAAAGAAGAAAAATATGATGCAAATATAGAGGATTGGAATACGAGAGGATGACCTTCTAAGAGGATGAAGCTTCAAAGTTGCAAAATACTCATCTCACTTAAACAAATGTTTTTTATTCATTAAGAGAAGACAACAATATTAAAAAATGAATAAATAAAACATTTGAAATAAAGAAGTCAGAAGACATAATGAATAGGTACGAGGACATAGTGTACTAGGTTAGATGATGGGTCTATGGTCAACATCATTGAAAGCAACCCAACATATCTCTCTCACATGCTGAAAACAACGACCCAACATCAACTTACAAAAAGGTAATAGCTAACAAAACAAAGATGTAGCCCTTATATGTTTTGAAGAAAAGAAAAAGAAAATGACAACTCATGACCAAATTCTTAGGAGTTTTGAACCTCGTGCAAGAGGATGGACTGACAGTTGGATGGCAATCCCATAAATATGAGGAAAGACCTTGTACTTTTTGATTGATGACCCAACGGTCATAAAACATTTGTCACTTGGAGAGAGCATCTCAAAGTCCCTATAAAAGGCAATATGCTCTTCATCATCTATGCAATCCCGTAAATATGAGGAAAGACCTTGTACTTTTTGATTGATGATCCAACGGTCATAAAACTGTCACTTGGAGAGAGCATCATAAAGTCTATATAAAAGGCAGTATGCTCTTCATCATCTATATACAACAACATTGCATAAAAAGAGCAATATCCATCACTAATATTTGAAATAACCATCACTAATATTTGAAGTATCCTAAAGCTATCAAGAGCAATATTCATCATCTCTTTATACTTTCTATAATCCTACACTAATATTTGAAATATCTTTTTAGAAAGTGTTTTAGTAAAGAGAAACATAAACAAAGTTGTAAACTTAGTGAGACTATAGAATACACAAAGTGTAATCAACCTCGGTAAGAGAGTGAAAGAATGAAAGGTTAATCATTAACCTCAATGAGAGGTTAATCAATTTGATCATTAATAAAATCTAACAAGTGTGCGAGTACTAGACATAGCATTCATCGGGTGAACTATTATAAAAATTGTATGTTATTTTATATTTTCTTTTTCTTTTACTCAACTCAAACTTAAGATTTAAATTCCCAGATTGAGATTCGCATCCTCAGAGAGGATAATAATTTAAAAAACGTGAGAAAATTTTTAAACAGCGATATCTTTATTCAACCCCCTTCTAATGATATTTTAGCTACATTAATTTTATTATAAATTTTCAATTATTTCTATTTAATTTATTTTTTTTATACAATCACTATTCTTATAAACTAAAAAACTTATAAATTTGAAACTTATTTTTTTTTTATCAAATTAATACATTTATATATCATAAATATCACCTTTAAACATTTTAAAAATTTTATAATGAAAAAATATTTTATAAATTACATCCGCGCAAGATACAAATTTTATTCTAATTGGTTTTAATTGAGCACTTACCGTGCTCATAGCACTGAAATTAATTATAACATAAATGAAAATTAAAGTTTTTAATTAAAAATGTTTGAATATTTTGTCTAAAGAGAAGTAAAAGTCAATCATAACATAAATATAAATTAAAGTTATTTTATTGAATTTAGTAAAAAAGTGAATATTTTGTCTAAAAATAAGTAAAAGTTGATGTGAATTTGATCTCAACATTCACAAAATAAAAAACAAAAATTCAATGTATAAATTAACGAAGTTCTTTAATAGCTATTTTTCTCTGTTCCCTCATATCATATATTTTAGTATATACAACCCCTAGATGACTTTGTATATTTATGAATCCAGCTCTTACGAGATGGCAAATAGATTTAAATTTAGTGGATATTTAAAAAAAAATTATAATGGATAGAGTAAAAACTCACAAAATTAAGTAGATATGTGTGTGATACAAATACTGTAGGACCCACTCCGTACATGCACTTATATAAATATATTATTTATTTATTATATTAGTATTTTGTTTAATTAATTTTTTTTATGTTTTAACATCTATTAATATTTTTGAACCATTACAATATTTATAATCGAAAGATAAATATTGCAAATTTTTAAGAATTTGGTTATAATGAATAGGTAAATAACTGTGACTTTATAAGTAAAAGTTCTTATTAATTGTGACTTTATAATTATATTCGCAATTTTTTATCAATTGTTTTTACAGATCTCGAATAATATTGTCGTATGACTAACAAATTCATAAAGTATTATTATAGATATTTGAATGTGTATTGTAACGAGTGTGCATTTGAAATATTTTGAGTTAGAAAATATTTTAATTTATAACATTTAATAATTGGTTTTAAGATATTTAGATAATTTTAAAATTTTATCACATTAATATTATTTATTTATCGATCTATTTTAGTTAAAAGATAAGTAATGTGTATGAATGTAAATACTTATATATCTAGAGAGTAAAAATACACATATTAAAATTGATACTTAAAATGATACTAACACAACTAATCGAATATTTTTTTAAATCACATGTACGAATACCAGTACTATAATACTTTATTTAAACTCTACCGATTATCATCCATCCATACGTGTGGATTATTCTTCAAATCAATGGCTGCGTTGTGCAGTTTTTTGGTTGCATTAGAACATGAGGACTACGCTTAAAAAAAAAACATGTGAATTTCGTTACTTTAAATTGTAAAAAAATTAGTTTCGATACCTTCAGTTAGACTTGTAGCCCACAATATATGAAAAGTTTATTTTATCAATTTCATGTTCGTTCATCCCGTTGTAAAAAATCTGGTCCAATTTCTATCCCTTCACCAAAATTTTCAATAAGTAATTTTTAAAAAAAAATTTGATACACAAATTATTACTATTTTGAAATTTTTGATATGCAGAAATTTTAAAAAGTTGTATTTTTCGTGTTAAATATATATTGAATTTTTCATAAAACATAATTTTCGATAATAATAATTTGTGTATTGAAAATTTGTTATAGTTAACTAATTTATGGTGGAAATAAATAATTTCCAGAAATTTCAAGCATGGTTCCATTTATAGGAAAGTGATATAAAACAATAAGAACAACAATTCTTATGTTCATTTATCTTTATTTTGATTCATTTTGATAATTTATCTTTTATAAATGATGTATTTTAATTTTTGTCATAATAAAAATAAAAATTATAACAATATCCTTGCATTAGAATCCCTTATAACAATTATGTTCATTATAATATTCTTTCAAAAAAATCATCTATTCATCCCAATTATAGGTTTACACTTGAATTTTTTTTACATGTTTTAAACATATGTAAACTATTTAAACCGAATAACATTTATCAGAGTTTATTATATTTTCACTTCATTCTTATTAAGATTGTACATTTAACTTTACAACTAATATAAGATTTAATCTCAATAGTTCATGACAATAAATACACAATTGTTTAAAATAGTAATGATGATAATGACTAAAATACATCACTTATAAAATATAGAGAATCAAAATGAATAAAAAAAAAACAAAACGAATATTAAATAAAATATAAATGAATAAAATAATATTTAAATTGATACTATTTTAATATACTTTATTCTGCATGCATATAGTAAAGTTTTTTTCTTTTACTACTATTTTAATTTGACATGTATCATAGAATTCATTCTCCTTCAATCTTTATGTATTAAATATGACTCATTGAGTGATGTAAAAATAAATATTATATATATTAGAAATACAAAATTATCATAAATTTGAACTTTATTATTTATGTATTATATATCTATTATCCATCAAATAACTGAATTTATATAATTAATCGCATACAATTTTATAATGTTCGATATTGTTTGACAAATTATAAATTCCATTTGATCAATGCATTTGGGCACATCTTTCTCGCTTTGTTAGCTGACATTTTGAAGGTTTTTTCAGCCTAAGATTAGTTTTTTAGCACGCTTATAAACTTTCAGTCATAATTGAGTTTTAATATAATTATTTCATTTATTTTTGGAATTATGTGCATATTGATCATTGTTCCACATACTATAACTTTGAAGTAACAATGTCGATTAAAGAAGAAGGAGGGTTTGAATTGTAAATGTACCTTTTAAAAATCCATGTTAAAAGCTTAAGAAAATAAGTCAAGATTGATCTTGGTTATAAAAACAGAAAACGAAAAACGTTCTTGATTTTATTATAAAACAGAGAACGTTCCTTGATTAGCTTAAAATAGAAAATCAATTTGTGTTTTATCTTAGTTAATCAATTAAGTTTAACAAATAAATAGATAGGATATAGAATACCACACAAAGAAATATCCTCGTTCACCCAACTTGGGTTACGTCCAGTTCTCACACTGTGAGATTTTCCACTAAGTGTTTAAAACAAAGAACCTTTTTTATTTTACAGCACCTAGTCTAGATCAACCTTGATATATATGTTTCAATCTCTATTACTTTCCACCTAGAAAGCAACAATAACACCTATCTAACTTTGATAGGATTCAATACAATCTAAACACACTATAAAGAAACTCTTATAGTTTGAGTTTTTACAATAAGATTATTTTTGACATAATCTAAAATATCTCAACTCTTATTTGAGAATTGATTCTTTACAAAGGATTCAGTGATAACTAAGCAATCTGATATGAGACTTTAGGACTGCTTCTTCTTTGCGAAATTTTAGAACTTCAAGTATGTGTATGTGATTGATTTGTGGGATTTTACAACAGTTGAATTTCTTGGTTTATACCTGGATATTGACCTTCTATTTATAGGCATTAGAAGCATTTAACGAAGGTAAAAAAAGAGCTGTTGGCAGTGCTCTGTATTTTAGACTGAAACCAATATTTCAGAATAAAAATAATCCAGCTCTGACTATTCTATTACAGCTTTTAAATCAGTTTTGTCTTCTAGTGAAAAAGCCTTTGAAGTTTCTCCCTTAATCTTGAATGGTACAATTTTGATTTTGAGTCTTGAATGTAGTCAAAATAGTTTGGAGAAGGATTATAAGCCATTGCAGAAGAGAACAAACTGCTGCTGGAGTTATGCAGAAAACAGAGATTGATTATCAATCTGGATCTGTCATTTTGATATTTCTGGAGATTTGATGATCAATCTGGAGTTCCTGTTTTGATCATTTTGGACGCCCTTTTGCAACATCTTATCATATACCAAGGTTGATCAAACTTTCTTGACAATTTGATTTTAGAGTTTCAAACTGTTTTATTTAGACCGTTTCAAGTCATTTTATCTTAGTGATCCAATAACCTTTTTGAGATGGGATGAATCCTAATTGTTCCTAGCCATGTACTGATCTTATTTTAATAAATATATGAGGCATAATCTTTGTTAAAGAGGTGAAAAATGATTGATCAATATGTTGTGATGAATATTCTTGAAACTAGAAATTATTTTGTAGAATGGTGTCTTTTCTACTTTGCTTGATTCTGTTCTTAATTAAATTCACTAAAAAACACAAGTTAAATTAACATAATATTTTAGAATCATAATTAACTTTCTTAATTAACCTTTGTTTATTTTCATCAAAACTTTAAATATGGAGTTTGTCTCAATAAACTCGAGCTTCAAATATCAGACTGATGCATACGAATATGCCTTGGAAAGCTAAGAGACATAGCTATAAATTTTGTATTGACGCCAAAGTCCAATTTGGAATTCTACTTGACCAAAACTGTTGATTATATGACTTGAAGTCATAATTAATAATAATCAATATCGAACCATTTGTTTTTAGGCCCGTAGCTTATAGAGTACAAAATGAATACTATATATTTTTATATTTTAAATTAGCAGCATTTTTTTGGAAAAAGATATTCCATTTAGGTTTTTCGTCAATAGAACACCCATTGTGTTAGGATTTCATAAAGATAGAGTCCATTGTTTGAGATTTATCTTATATGGTTAATTTTATTTTGAATAGGTATGAGGACAAAGTGTACTAGGTTAGACGATGTCTTTATGATCAACATCATTGAAAGTGACTCAACACATCTCTCTCACATGTTGAAGACGACCCAAAATCAATTTACAAAAAGACAATAGCTAAGAAGATTAAGATGTAGCCCTTATATGTCTTGAAGAAAGGAAAAAGAAAAGGACATCTGGATGACAATCCCATAGATATGAGGAAAGACCTTGTACTTTTTGATTGATGACCCCAATAGTCATAAAACATTTTTCACTTGGAAAGAGCATCTCAAAGTCTATATAAAAGGCATTATGCTTTTCATCATCAACACACAACAACATTGCATAAAAAAAATAAGTTTTTTAAAGCTATCAAGAGAAATTTTCATCCTCTCTTTATACTTTCTATAATTCTACACTAGATCTTTGAGATATATTTTTAGAAAGTGTTTAAGAAAAGAGAAACATCATACTTTTAATTTTGACGTGAGTTACACTTGAAAATAGTTGGAACTTATAAGGAACAAGGTTGTAAGCTTGGTGAGGCTAAAGAATACACAAAGTGTAATCAACCTCTGTGAGAGGTTAATCAGTTTGATCATTAGTAAAAACTCACAAGTGTGTGAGTATTGGACGTAGTCTTCATTGGGTGAACCATTATAAAAATTGTGTGTGTCATTCTCTATATTTTCACTTTCATTTATTCAACTTAAATTTCTATCCTCATATTCGGATCCTTTCAGAGAGGATATCATTTCAAAACACATAAGAAATTTTATAAACAACAAAATCCCTATTCAACCTTCTTCTAGTGATATTTTAGCTGCAATAATTGGTATCAGAGCAATGTTCTCTAGAAAATTACATCTAAATGTATAAGACAAAAAGATCAAAAGAAAAAATGTCAAAAATTAAGTATATTCCTAAAGGAGGATCATTAGCAGACCTCCCTATTTTGATGGCACATATTACTACAATTGGAAAGGTAAGATGAGACTATTTCTCATATCACAAGGCAACAACATGTGGTATGTGGTTGAAAACATGGATCACGTCATCAGAAACAACAACTCAGATTCAACCATTGACGAGAAACCTCAAGTACAATGAACGACTGATGAAAATGCTAAGGTACTCCTAAACTCTAAAGCTCATTTATTTCTAATGTGTGCTTTAAGCAGTGAAGAATATGATAGAGTTGAAGAATGCAAAAACACTAAGGAACTAAGGGACACTCTGAAGATTCATCATGAATGATCAAGTCATGTAAAAGAAGCGAGGATTGACATGAGAGAAAGAGATTTTGAACTATTCAAAATGAAATAGGAGGAAACATTTGATGAAATGTTCTCAAGGTTAACAATTATACTAAACAACTTGAGATATCTTGGAAAGGTATACTCTGTTCAAGAGAGGATAAGAAAAATGCTAAGGAGTTTACCACAAGAATGGAGACCAATGGTGATTGCCATCATAGAAGCAAGAGACTTCGCTAACATGAAATTAGAAGATATGGTTGGAACTCTAAGAGCTCACAACCATTGTTGCTGGCATACATACCAGGCAAAAATAGAAAAATGATTACTCTAAAATCTAGCTAAATTGAAAGTTCATCCTCTATGAGGACTGAAGATGTCATAAAAAAGGAAAGCTCAGAGTATCCTTTATATGAGGAAAAGGATGAACTCACTCTGATTTTCAGAAGAATTCAAAGGATGATAAATCATAGAGGACAAGATAAAAGATCTCCTCAAAAAGAGAATACTGACAAAAGTTAGATAACTTGCTTTTGATGCAACAAAATGGGATACTACAAAACTGAGTGTCCTCTAAACAAAAGGAACTCATGAAGATTTCCCTAAAAAATAAATCTATGATGATTACTTGGGATGACTCAAACACTTTAAATGACTCAAACACTTTATCTCATAAATGTGGTTTTCTCAAAAATCAACTTTATGAAATAAAGAAACTCAATGAGGAACTTCAAGCTAAAAATGAAAAGTATGAAAAAATCATTCTGGATTTGCAATTATCTCATAAGAAATTATTTGAGCAACAAAGACTTTTAAACAAAAAAAATGTCAAAATTCATCTTCAAAAAGAGGACAAAAAAAAATCTTGAAAATAGAGGTTGAAGAACTAAAAAATGACATTACCAACTTTGTTAATATGGATGAAGATCTAAATCACATAGTGATATAATGAATCTAGCAATGATCAATTCTATGATAAGCTCAATTACACATTCACAAATTGTTGTCAAACATATCCCATTCCTCTCCCTCCACCACCCCCACCTTGATATCCAACCCAAGGGGTCTTTTAACATATATTATTATTATTTTATTTTATTTTATTTTGTTTTTTTTTTAAATTTTTGGTATAAAATTATAGATTGTCAAAGTTGATGGATACTTGACACTAATCATATAATGATACAAGATTTACAAAAATTGAATAATTTAGATGTGTAAAATGTTAATTTAAAATTTTTCATGATGTTTTAGACCTTATATTTTAAGATTGACTAATTAGGAGGTCTAAAAAATTTTAAATTAGCATTTTAAGCTTTAGGATTGTCCAATTTAAAAGTTTTTTTTTTGTTGAAATTTTTACCTATATATTTACTTATCTAATTTGATCAATTTAAATAAATCTCATTTAAATTAATTAATAAAAAAAATCAAAATTGGCACAAAAAATGATTTTGAGGAGTTTCAAGAATGCACGGGTGGAAGAAGAAATTTATTTATTACAAAAGTATTTAAAAAAGCTCAAATAGAAGGAAAGAAAATGCGAGTATATTTATTTAAATAGGTCAGACTCAGACTTATAAAAAAGTCTATTAGGTCTTATAGTTCGGTCTATATATATATTGTTATTAATTAATAATATTATTTTTTATTTTAAATTATATCAATTAGACAATTATTCAGTAATTATTTTATATTCAATAATTGTTCCATATTCGATAACAATTTTATATTTGATAGTCGTTTCATAGTCAGTAACGTTTAATTAGTCAATCACTCAATTGTCGTTCTATATTTGTTTAAGAGGTAATATAGGTACGTTTGTTTTAGAAAAAAAAAATTATTTAAAACAAAAAATTATTTTTTAGAATTTAAAAGATGTTTGTTTCAGAATTTTTTAAAATTATTTTTTATTTAATATATTTAGACATATACATTAATATAAAAAGAATCATGTAATATAAATAGAATATTTAAATATTTTAATATAAATAAAACTTTTAAAAAAAATTTTAGATGAGATCAAATTTTTAAAGAGGTTATGTCATACTTAGACGTACAAAATAAATCATAAGTCTGAGTGAGACCGTTTAAATACTGACCTCACCTATTATATCCTTAGCGATTAAGCTCTGTTAGGCCCATCCATGAGAGGAACGATGGTATATGTTGACTTACAATAGTTTTCTCGCGCAGCCTGCTTGCTATCTCCCTCTACGTGTCAAAACTGCGTGCTTTCACGTTTCCGTGGCAAAAGTTTGACGCGCCAGTGGGAAGGAGAAGGATCCCATCAAAGGTGGAAATAAATTTGCTTTAGCCGACATAATAATAATAATAATAATTTTTTAAAAGTTTAAAATAATTTTAAAACATTTGATGAATGTAAATTTTCTAAAAATATAATTTTTCTAAAAATTTAAAAGAACTTCAAAATTTCAGATGAATGTGAAATTTTTAAAATATAATTTCTTTAAAAGTTTATAAAAAAATTAAAAATATGATGAATGTTAAACTTTTATAATTTTATTTTTTCAATTATTTTAAAAAGTGTCGAAACTTTTGATGAATATGAAACTTTTAAAATGTAATTTTTTCAAAAGTTTATAAAAATTTATAAAAATTTGAATGAATGTGAAACTTCCGAAATGCAATTTTTTTATAACTTTTAAATCAATTTAAATTTTTTTAATGAATTTGAAATTTTTAAAATTCAATTTTTTCATTTTTTTTAAAAAAGAATTCAAAAATTTAGATGAATATAGAACTTGTGAAATACAATTTTTATAGCATTCGTTAAATTATTCAAAAATTTGAATTCGTCGAAATGTTAATAATTTCAAAAAATTTGACTATTAAATAATAGGGATAAAAATATATATATATATATATGATATTTTTATGTGTTTTGAAGAAGTGAACGATAAATGTGAACGGGTGGAAAATGGATTTCGCTTTGTGTTTTAGTAACTTGGCCCAAAAATGAAAATGAATAATTAAGGCCCAAAAATAAATCGACCTATTAAGCAGTACAAAAGAGGGCATAAAGACCAAAAAAAAAATTAACAAGCAACTTTAATAAGTATAAGGAAGGTGAGCCTAAAATTATTTTCAATTAAGATGATCTTCAATTCATCTCATGGGAGAGTTGAGAGAACGGATATCTCAATGTTATTTAATGTAAGACTATAATTAGTTAACCAATATGTATAATGATTTCCTTTACGCCATATATGATTGAATTTGACATGTTAATCCCTCCGAATCATCTTTCTAATTCTACTAAGGTTGGAAAAATATGGTCATCCACTTGCTCATGACATAACATATCGATCAAGATTTTGGGGTCACTATCGACTACTATGTTTGTAATATTCTCTTGTCAAACTAACTGCAACCCATGCAACGTTGTCTACGTCTCAACAATGATAGCATTACACATACCAATTTTTCGGGCATACCCCCTAATCCAATTTCTAGAAAAATCTTAAAAAATACCTCCACATCCAGCAACAGAGGTAGAACTCTTGCAAGTACCATCATAGTTTAGCTTGATCCAGTTGCTATCTAGTTGGCTCCAACGAACATACATGATCTCTAGTCTTAACAGGTGGATATTGTTCTTCACTTGGTTTTCATTCCCAATTTCATTCACAAGATATATGATTGTTTCAGTTGAGTTATTAGGTTGTTGAAAGTCTTTTTCAAAAATTGCTTTGTTCCTCTATTTCTATAGGTACCAACACGATATCATAAAGATGAATTGCCACTGAATTCTCTGATACTCTGCAATATTCTCTCTAAAATTGTAAGATATCAAATCCTTGCAAGAAAAAGAGTAAAAATTAATAATTTTGTTAGTAGGAACAAGTCTATGGTCAACCACTTAGCACATGAATCATAGGTTCTTTTGTGTCATGTATGGTTTGTGAAAAGTCTTTCATGTGACATAAACCAAATGAAAGTCTGAACCCGATGGGAGCTTTTCCACTTTGAGAAGATTTTCTAGCTGGTATGAGTAGTAGTAACAATTTGAGTTGGATAAAGTTATTTAAAGCATTGCTTATAGAAAACTCAATAAATCTATTATAACTCAAACCCAACTTGTCTTCATTATCTTCAAGAACAGTAGGAGAAATAGCAACAATGTGATTAGTGAACCAGTTTTGAAGCCGATCAAGGTTCTATTTTTCAACATCTTTAACGGTTAAAGTAGCATATAAAATTAAATTAGTTTGCGACAAATTGAAGAAAAAAGGTTGTTATGTTGGGATCCAACACTCAAGTCAAAAATTGATCTTCCTTCCATCCTCAAGTTTCCAAGTAATATTATGCTGAAATTTGTTTCAATTTTTCGCTAGAGTTCTCTATAACGGATAATTATTCGACTTGCAAATTATATTCTCAAACAAGTTTTGATTTCTGCCATAATTATTCAAAATAACCTATCACCATAAGTCATCAGAATTAGTTAATAAATTCCAATGTATTTTAAAAAAAAAAATCATTTATTAACTGAATACGTTTGATGCCTAAACCACAATTCTCATTAGACATACAACAAATCTCTCAACTAATCAAGTGAGTTTTACGAGTTGTCTTAGTGTTTTTCATGATAAAGTCTTGATGTAATTTTTCCAAACTCATTACAAATTATTGTAGAGATTTTGACATGCTCAATACAAAATGACTCATAGTAATACTTCTAGCCAAACTCAAACATTGTTGCTTCGAATCACTTAGCGTCTCTGAATCCCGTATATTGCATAATTTCTTGTTGAAGCTTAGGATTTGCATTAATTACATTTTTTTGAGTCTTTTAAATATTGATATTTTATTCCGAGACTCGATAGAATTGATCGACGTAATCTGTGATACAATAAACTTGCTCGATACTAAACTCTAAAATAGCCTATGATTCCCTTCGTAGACTTGAGTATTATATTTTTATTGACCATATTTCTTTTTATAACATTATATATGATTCATTTAATAAATAAAAGAATAACGCGACTTTTAAGTTTAATACTTTTATAAAGTTAGCGCAGGATTGGAGAAAAGAAAACCGTGGACGGATTTGAGACTTTAAAATGGTGCGGTTGCGGTCTATGGGCTGGGTTGCTCAATACTTGGTGCTGCTTAGGTTTCAGACTGCAAAACAAATAAATAGCGCAATTTCCCTTCTTTCTGAACCATCCATCTTTGAAAACTCAATCCACAATCCACTTTCAACATGTGTAGGCCTGTCGATTATCCCTCACATACAGACCTATCCACAATCAATAGCTTTGATTTTGATGGACTCTTTCCAATTCCAATCAAAGAAAACACCATGCAATTTACCAAGACAATAAAAAACATCAAACGTAGGACAAACAAGTTGAAGTTGGAAGACATTCCAGAAGAAACAGAGCTTCATATTGATAATGATACTGATCCAGAATTTGAAGAAGCTTGCATCCACTTGGAAACAGATTTGCAAGTACTAAGGCGGTCCCTCGATATGGGACTTTGTGTACTCTGCCTTGGCTTAGGTTACATTCTTTCCACCAAATTTCGGTCACGACCCAAATTTTCTTCGTTTTTATCATCATCCTCTTTCTTTTTCTTGTAACGAGAGTACTGCTATTCAATTTCCTTTTCTGCACATATCCAATTTTGTATGAATTGCTTTCTAAACCCTAAATTCAGTTTTGTGACTCACAACCTAAAGAAATATCAACACCACTACTTTTACTAGTCAATCTGAAATAAACAGAGAAAATTAAACTATTTTAAATTTTACTGTCTATTGTTATTCTACCAATGGAAGGAATTAATATCTACAGACACCAAAAAAACCAATAGATAAAGTTGGAATAGATCAATTCAAACAAATAAAATATGTACATTTTACAAAGTTTGATGAATGAAAGGGTTGAATCTCAAAGAAAGTATGAATTTAAATAAAGTTGAGAATAAGCTAACCAATAAATAACTATGTACATTTAATTAAATCCTAATTAAGTGGAAACAGGACAACCTTGAAACTCAAATCCTTTGGCAGTTGGGCAATGAGCTAAGGGACAACCATCAAGGTTATTTCCCCACCAATCAATACTAATATCCTCTAATCCTAAACAAAGGTATAAAACCACACCCATAAAAGCAAGACCAGCATCCAAAGCACCAGAAAGAACATAATTGTGACGCCTCCACCAATCTGGCTTATACCTATACACAACAAACCCAGACAGAAAACCAACAACAATCCAACTAGTATAATTCACTGCTGTAGCTGGTGGCATCATTCCTGTAGCACCTATCAACACAGGCATGTTTATGAGTTTAATCCACTCTTGTTCTGGGAACGCTCTTGTAGCTAAATAAACCAGCAAAGGAGCAATTGCTCCACCAAGGAAGAACCAATTTATTTTCTCATAGGTTCCTAAGTCTCCGAATATTCTACGTGGTCCAATCAAACCCCAAATAACTGATGCGTCGTAGAATACAGTGTCACCTGGTATAAGACACGTTAGTTAGTTATACTAATTAGTTGTTTTTATATTGATGATGTAAACTCTATGTATAACTCATTCTCTCATAATTCAATATGATTTTCATTTTACTTTTCTCTAATCGATAACTTCTATCGATAAAAGTAATACCTGGACAAGTCCAAACAGAGGATGTATCTTTGCATATGTCTGGTATGGTTTCCAGTAACCACCATGCAGTACTTAAATACACAAGACTGGCAATTAGTGTTCCCACAACCTAATTAAGTTGAAAGGAAAATAATTTAAATTAATATTTTTTTTTAATTAAAAAAACGTTTAAAAATGAAAGTAAGATGAATAGTATAGTAGTGTAAGACCTGTGCCATGAACATAGTTCTGGGAGGGATTTTCATGTAGTGTCCGAGTTTGAAGTCTTGCAAGAAAGTAATGGCTTGTGTCATACTAATATAACCATAAACTTTGAAGCACATGTTGGCTACGGGGTATCCTGGGTAGATATACCCTATGATGTACTCAGTAATTATGTTCAGCCCTGGACTCTACAATTAGAAAAGTACAGTTAGCCAAAGAAAAGTACAGTTATTCATCATATGAAAAATGAAATGTCTCTAATTTTCTAAGTTTGGTGATGACATTGGTGATAAATTTAATTATTTTTATTTTATTTTTTGCTAGTATGATTTTTTATTAGTCTATCTATGTACTGACCTGATTTGTGATTGCAGTAATTATCCCAATGGGGAGAGTGAAGAAGATTGCAATGCCACATGCTAACAGAACACCCCACCAAGGCAATTGAAGCTGTTCATTGTAATATTCACATGCAAAAACAGTAGTTGCAATTGTTGCAATGAGTATGCACACAAACCACCATTCGGGAACCTGATTGTACTTCTTCATAAGCTTGGTGTGGATGTCCATGCTCTTTTCATTAAAACTTGATTTGCTTTGCTCCCATATTTCTCTGTATTTTCAATTATTCCATTTCATTCTTAAATTGTTTACATAACATATATGTGCATTATAGCTAGGGATATTTAAATTTTAGAACTACAAAAGTTAATTTTTTTATACATACTTTCCGTGAAAGAGAGCAACATGAACAATGGTAGCCGTAAGTGCAGCAAAGCCAACACCATAAGTCATAGCAAAGAAAGTGCTGAGGTAAAGTCTTCCTTGTCGCTCATAAGCATCAAGGTCTAGATGAAAATTAGCGTCTATTATATCTGTGATATTGTAAACATGACCTTTTGATGTAAAAAGTTTGTTGGAGAAAATGGGAAAATTTTTGGCATTGTAAATGTTGAACCAATAACACAATGGAGTCAGAATGTACATAACAAATACAAATCCCGCTGCCACGTTGGCAGTAGCAAACCATGGGCTTGCAAGTGGGCTACCGAGGTAGGCTGAAATGGCAGACCAGTCAAGCCCAATAGCACCGATGCCAAGCCCATTTAGACCTGATCCAAGTTGTTGAGCCAATACATTATTGGGAAATATCCAGCATATCCAAGAGAGTGATGTTAACATTTGAAAAATGTAACCGGGGAACACATAGTATGCGAAGCTGCACAAAAATGCTATAACGAAGAATTGAGATCGTGTTAACCCTCCTTTTGGCCTTTCCTCCTTCTCGTGCAGGGCCCTGAGTGAGTGAGTGAGTGTAAGGTATCAAACACAATAAGTAACAATGTGTCATATTTAAAAAAACTAGCTAATAGGAACTTCAAGTGTGGGTAAAATAATTAGTTGATGAATTGTATGAATTTGAAAATACATTATTGAATATGTGTTCCTTTCATATTGACTTCAAGTTAATGCTATCATGCTGCAAACTTATTTCTTTACAAAATTTTAATATTTTATAGACTAATTTGATTTGTACTATTATAATTACTGATAAATTTATCTCTTTAAGTGACCTAAATTTTTCATAAGCAAAGGTTTTTAGTGAGACGATATTGATGTGAAATCAATATAAAAGTGTCATATATTCAATTAACGCTAATATCATAGGCTCTAATGATAAAAAAATATATAGACTATTTAATTTTGATGAAATATATACCATTTTTTTTTGTTCGTAGATGACAAGTTAAATACCACTAGAAATTCACACACACAATTGTAAGGTCTTGAGTTCAAACCTAAGACGTTGGGACATAATGTTGTTCAATCTAACAATATAGATATTTTGTGGGTTGAACTAACACTTAAAGACTATAATATTGTACATATAATTCAAAAGTTAGTTAATTGGTTAATTGTTAGTTGCAATTCAGTTAGTGCTTTTGTAATTGATTCATTATGCCTTTCATGTGGGACTTCTAGTCCTTTTACATGTATAAAGCTGAATGTTTTCATGAACAGAGATCAGATTTTGCAATCATATATTCACTATTACTCTCCCTTCTTCTTCTCTCAATATTACTCTCTTAATTCAGTATGTGAATTATATCTTGTTTCAATATAATTGGTATCAGTGAGCCAGGTTCGATCCTCTGAAAACAACACGTTGCTGTTGTGTTAATGGCATATTTTTGAATGGATATTTCCCTACAACATTTCCCATTCTTGATGGGAAGAACTTCGTTGACAAATTGTGTACTCAGATGAAGGTGATTTTTGGATATCAAGATGTATGGGAGATAATTACCAATGGTGTGGTTCCACTAGGAGAAATTACAACAGATGCTCAGAAAGCTCCATACAAAGAGTCAAAGAAGGAAGATTGTAAAGCACAACTCATCCTCCATCAATGTGTTGATGTAGCAAATTTCGACAAAATTGCATTAGCAACAAGTGCATAAGAGACATGGAAGATTCTTGAAAACGCATATGAAGGTGCTGCAAAATTAAAGAAGGTGAGATTGCAAACACTAAGAAGGCAATATGAATTGCTACAGATGGAGAACAATGAAGAGGTTTCAACATTCTTTAATCATGTTCAAGCTCTAACCAACCGAATGAAAGGATGTGGTGAAAAACTTTCAGATCAAGCAATTATGGAGAAGGTGCTTAGAAGTCTGTCAATAAAGTTTGATTATATTGTAGTGTCTATAGAAGAACCCAAGGATCTTGCAAGCATGAAGGTTGAAGAGTTAAAAGCGTCCTTATAAGCACATGAGCAAAGAATGAATGAAAGGAGCAGTGATAGAAGGAATGATCAACCTCTAAAAGCTCATACATCAAAGAGAACAATAGTGACAAATGGAAAGCAAAAAACAAGGGTAAAGATGGTGCTGGAAGTTCAAAGAATCAAGATCAATCAAGAAACAACAATCATGATCAACCTGAGTCATCAAATCAAAACATAAACTCCAATTCAAAGAAACATGAAAAGAAGTTCAATAAAAGATAGGTTCAGTGCTACAATTGCAGATTAGTAGGGATGTGTTCTTTGATGAAAATAGTAGTTGGAGTTGGGGTTAGGAGTCCAATAACAAGTGCAATAACTATAGTTCATTGTCCCATTTCACAATGGAAGATGATCAAGTTGAAGAATCACCTTGGGCCAACACCTATACCGCACAAGCTGAGGCAATACCAGCTTATAGGATCAGAAATCCACCAGCCAGCCAGACTGACTATGAGCTGATACTAGACAACCTAGTGACTGATAGGGGTGATTTAGTGCCTCTGGCTCTATTTGCTGATACTGAGCCTGTCAATTTCGAAGATGCTTTGAAGGAAAAGGTATGGAGGGAAGCAATGGTTGATGAGCTCAAAGCCGTTGGAAGGAACCAGACTTGGGAGCTAATAATTGTCAAATGGGTGTTCAAAGTCAAGCATAAGCTAGATGGCACTATAGATAACCACAAAACGTGGCTTGTTGCAAAAGGGTTCCTACAAAGAGCATGGGTGGACTACTCAGAGGTTTTTGCTCCAATAGCAAGACTTGAAATTGTGAGGCTAGTGGTAAACACTTGCAAATTCCAAAGGCGGGAAAATGTTTCAACTTGATGTCAAATCTGCATTTCTCAATGGCCCTCTTGAGGAAGAAGTTTATGTGACACAACCCCCTGGATTCAAAGTAAAAGAGAAAGAAAAGAAGGTGCTAAAGCTCAACAAAGCCTTGTTTGGCCTGAAGCAAGCTCCAAGGGATTTGAATAGAAGAATAGACGCATCTTACTACAGCTGGCATATTTCCTTGGGATGGAGTTCATTAGAACTAGCAAGGGAACGTTAAGACACCAAAGAAAGTACATACTGGACATATTAAGAAGGTTTAATATGCAGGAATGTTAACATAGCTCCAACACCACCAGAATCCAATATCAAACGAGTCAAGGATGCTGATGAGGTCAGTATTGACAACACTCTATTCAATCAGATCATAGGCTCATTGAGATATGTTTTCCACAGCATGCCTGATATTTCATATGGTGTAGGCTTAGTGAGCATGTTTAGGGAGAATCCAAAGCAATATTTCATGGATCACCAATTTCGTGGTGCTCAAAAAGCAAGCTGTTGTAGCACTCTCATCTTGTGAGACTGAATACACAGCATCTTGTCATGCTGCTTGTCAAGCTCAATGGCTGCAATCACAACTTGAAGAATTGAAATTGAAGACAAATGGATCTGTACACCTAATGGTGGATCACAAATCTGCAATATGCCTAGCTAAGAACCCAGTGGCTGATGGACGTGAATAATGGAAGGCTGGAACTTGTGTTTTGCAAGTCAGAAATTCAGCAAGCTGACATACTTTCTAAACCACTCAAGGTGGACAAGTTTAAGGAGATGAGAAGCATGCTAAATTTAGTGTCTTTACTAACTTTGAATTAAGGAGATGTATTGTAAATATAATTCAAAAGTTAGTTAGTTGATTAATTGTTAGTTGCAATTCAGTTGGTGCTTTTTTTAACTTAATATGCCTTCGATGTGGGACTTCTAGTCCTTTACATATGTAAAGCTGAATGATTTTATGAATAGAGATCAGATTTTGCAATCATATATTCACTATTACTCTCGTTTTCTTTTCCCTTCTTGTTTCAATATATAAAGATACTATTTTAACATGCATTTTATAATTTTTAAAAAAAATATATTTTAGGATTAATTTGAGAGATTGAATTACAAATTCTATTTACTAAAAAAACAAAAAAAAAAGCTATATGACAATATGGTACACACGACACATACGTCCCTTCATTTTTTTCACGGAGTGATGTTTGTCTATATGAAGGTGAAAAGGTTCATAATATATTTGTCTATATGAAAAAATTATGAATTTTAGAACCGATTTCCAATAAAATTACAAACAGATCATACGTAAAAACAAAATATATGTTTTTTCAATTCAACGGTGCAGAGGAAAAGATAGAAAGTGCCAATATTTATTATATGATGTTGAAAATTAAATTCGTTATAGAATTATAGTACTAATTTCCAAATTCAAGAATCAGAAGAAGAGTATCTAGGGAAGTTTGGGCCCCGGTTGAAAAGGATATCCTGTTGCCTTCTTAGTTGTAATTCGCAAATGACTTGTTGATTTATGTTACATTCACAAATTATTAATTATTTTTATGAATCAAATAATCATTTATTGATTTCTGTGTTGTAGAAAAAAATATTTGAAAAGAAAAAAAATATAATTTCATTGTTTATGAATAATATTTTAATTTTTAATATTTTACTATAAAAATATTTAATATTCACTATTATAAGCAATAGAAATTAAAAAAAAAAAATTCTGACACTTTTTAATAAATAATACGTTTTTATTATAATTATATAAATAATACAAGTAATATTTAAAAAAGAACCATTTAACTGTTAATTTAAATTAAATGGAAATTCTTTAAGAAATATTATACGTGCAAGTTAGTACTTACAATCATTCAAGTGTTGACAATAATTGATTCACATGCATATGCAATGATATTATTGGTAGGTGTGCCATTTGTTTTATGATTATTGGTAGGTGTACTAGGTAATAGTATTTTGTGTGAAAAATAAAAAATCTTCCAATGGACATTTATTGAAATAAATAAAACTCTTTCTGTTGACCAAGTACTGCACTTATATAAAATGTACCAATTTTAAACATGAATTGCATATTGTTACTCTCTGAAATTAATCTTATAAACAATTTTGTATCAAAAAAATTGTTTATATTTCAAGTCGAAAAAATATATCATAAATTATTTTTAGAGTGTTTTAGAGCACACATATTTGTTAGAATATTAATGATTAATGTAAAGAGTTTTATGATGTGAATATATTATAATTACGTAATTGTATTTGAAATAGTAAAAATTAAAGTCACACATTCTTTATTGATCATGATTATGGTCCAATGTAAAACCTATTTGGATTAGAATAAAATCTTATATAATTTACCTGAAGAGTGAAACTTGAACTAAATTTGCTGGCCACCACATGGCCGCTGGCTCCACAAGATATCTTCTAAATATACCTGCCCATCCGAAACCTAATACCTACCATTCAAACCACATTTTTAATATATCAAATTTAATAGTTAGTTTGAAGAAGAACTATAACTACATTAACAAAAAAAAAAAAAAAAAAAAATTGAACTAAGTTAATACCTGAGTGGTGATAACTACAAGCAAAGAAACAGAGAAGGAAATATGCTTGTGGTAAAAAACTTTAACAGCGGTAACAATATGAATGGCATAAACAGTGCCAGCACCAGAATTAGCAAAGATAGTAATAAGAACATGTTCTTTAACGTTGAAAGGACCAGGGTTCAACGTAAATTCCCAAGAAGTTCCTTTAAAGAAAACACGTTTTGTGATTTTTGAAGCCATGAGTTGACCCAAAGGTACAACAGCAATCTGAGCAGAGATTGCTGTTATTGTAAGAGGCTCTGTTCTGTACCAAAAAAATTGGTTTAGGAATGATAAGAGAACACATGAAAGTGTTCCTAATACCCACATTCGGAATGTTAGAACAGGAAGAGATGGATCATCTGTTGTTGGTACCGTTAGAGCCACTTGTTTGATTGGCGAGTTTTCTTCTAATTTCTCATCCTTCTCCTTTGATACTACACCATATATATAAAATATATAAGATTTTCATTTTTCAAGATATTAGACAAATTTATTATGTTAAGCTAGGAAGGAAATTATAAAATAAAAAATGAAGGAGATGGATATATGTGCATGGTTGCTTACGGAGAGGGGATGTGATGTTATCATTTTCTTGTTGTGATGAGGTTCCTTCCATTTGATATCTACACAACTTTGATTATGAAGATTTGTGTTCTATAATTCTTAATTTTGTAATTAAGAAAAAACAAGGAAGGGAGGGAGGGTAGAGGAAGAGGAAGAGGAAAGGATGATAGATAATTTGGAAGGAAAACTAATGGCCAAATTAAGTATTCTGCCTGGACTGGACCACAAGCCCCAACCTCAAGGACATGCAGTCCAATAATGGACTTTTAACTAAAATAGTGTTCTTTCAAGATTAAAACTAAGTCAATAAAACATTAAAACTAAGTCGTTGACCAAATAAAAACTTGTAAAGCAAAGTAAGTATATCATTAATGAATATACATATTATCACACACACCAAATTATCAAGTAATTAAGGATAATAAATGTAATTAATAATCTTTGACTTTAATAAATAAAATCTTAAGACTAAATAAAATATTAAAATTAGAAATTAAATTACAAACATTTGAGTTATTTTGCACTAACAATCAATCACAACTTTACAACACATTAAATAATTATATAACTCCCTTTTTATTTACAAAAATTACACTTGTGGAATAAATAGTCTTTAATCTCTTATAATCATTATATCCAATATAATCCATGAGAGTTATGAAAAAGGAAAAAAGTTTGATGTATATCTAAATACTTTGACCATTTGAGAAATAAATAAATAAATATAGTAATTTGATAAATGTGATATCTTGATGATAATATGATAAGAAGAGAAATAAAAAAATAAAATAAAATGTTGAATAAGTGTATAAATATAAGAATCTTATAAAAAATGATATTCACAATTTCACTTTGATAATATTTGCTTTTGCATAAAAAATTGTAACTTTAACAAATTTTAAAAAGATACAATATTCATGTGCATTTATATACTAGTAGTTATATATTATACTCCTTTAGTCTTTAATTATAACCCTTTTGATATATTTGTTTACCTATGATGAAATATTCTCCCATATGGACAAACCTCTATCAATCAAAATTTTGAAATCTATAGTTGCTCAATTCAACATGAAATTGGGTGTCAAAACAACCTTTATTCATGGAGATTTGAATGAGACTATTCTTAAGAAGCAACCTAATGATTTTGATGTTAAAGGAAAATAATGATGTTTGATCTTAAAAGGTTACTTTATGAATTTTAGCAATCACCTAAACAATGGTATTTGAGGTTTGATTCCTTTATGTTGAGACAAAAATTCTTTAGAAACAATTGTGATTGTCGTGTTTACTTGAAGAAATTTGCACGCAATACCTTTATCTATTTGTTGCTTTATGTTGATGATATGCTGTTGGCTTGTAAGGATGTGGATAAGATTGATCTTTTAAAGGATCAACTTAAACATAAATTCAAGATGAAGGATCTTGGTGCAACTAAGATAATTTTGGGAGTGGATATCATTCAAATGGGAGACAAATGCAAACTAATTGTCTCATAAGAAAACTATCTAAGGTATCAACAGGTTCAATATGGAAACAACTAAACCTGCAACAATTCATTAATTTGACAACACATTTTAGACTGTCCTCCAACATGCCTCTTTCAACAGTAGACAAAAAGGAAAATATGAAGAAAATCCCATATGCTAGTGTCATTGGAAGTACTATGTATGCAATGGTGTATCCAATGCCTGACATTTTACATATAGTGAGTGTCACAAACAAATTTATAGATAATTCTAGAAACACAGATTGGCAAACAGTCAAATATGGATACTAAGGAATCTAAAAGGAACTCTAGACATAGTACTGATGCATAGTAAGAAGACTGACGACTCCCTACCTATTCAAGGATTTGTGGATTCAGATTTTGCAGGAGACATAGACAAAAGAAGATATCTAATTGAATACGTTTTCATATTGTTTGAAAATCTATTTTTTTAAAGCTTCACTTCTACATATAGTAATTCTCTCAACAACAAAAGCAGAGTAATGTTGCATTGGCTGATGTAGTAAAGGAAGCAATATGAGAGGAAGAGTTGGATACGTTTGAAAACCAATTTATATTTTGAAGTATTAAACTTAACAACAAATTATTGAATGTAATTTCAATTAATTTCAATAATTGGAGGATCAAAATCGTACACAACTATTTGCATACCATTAAAATGTCTATAACGCAAATGGTTGGTGTATACTATGTGTAAATTCCTTGATATCAAGATGAATGTCTACTAAAATAAAATAATATGTCCATTAAATTTTATTTACCATTTCAATAACTTCAGATTAATTTCTAGTTAGCTCTTCAATATCATATTTATTTGGAAGCTCCTGCATATTATTTTTGAATTGGAGATATAAGGAAATAGGAAGAAAAAAAAGTTACAAATCAATAAAAGTTAGCACTGAGGGACAAGTTGCAGAAACCGCCACAGCATTTCGTGAATTTTTTTTCAAAAGTTTGAGAATGAGAAAATTATTATTAATTAAAGTAACATCAATTATACATCATCTTAGACAAGTTCGTGAATTTGAACTATGTTTATTGAAATTACGCTGTTAATTTTTACCATTAAATTAATATTTTATAGACAAGTTAAAGACCACCACACATGTATGTTGTATAATAAAATATCTGAAAGCTATAGCACAGCTTCAACATGATACCTAGAAATATAAAAACATAAACAGTAAATTAATTAAAATATAAGATAAATACTTAATTAAGATACTAGAAAAAAATTAAAATAGCTACCGTCATTAAGGGTTAGAGACGATGAATTTGACAGTAAATTTAATTAATTTTTTTTTCTCGTTTGGACCGTCTCTAACTTTAATAGTTGTTTCAATTTTTTCTAGTAATGAATGTTTTAACTCAAGTAAGAAGAAAAAAGATAAGTAAGGAAAATGCAAGTTTTGAAAGGAGTGAAGGTGACACGAGTCAATAATCTCTCATAGCATAATTCAGAGTAATTGTTAATTATGAAATAATTGCAAACAAATTAAAATCATAATTGAACATGAACACAATAAATAAATAAATAAATAACAAAAATCAACAACTACAAAAAAAAATCATGAATTAGAAATAGTACGTTAGGTGGAGGAAGTGGGGCAGTGAGGTAGGTTTCATGAGTGATTGATTATTTTTTATTGTTATTACAAACAAGAAGTGTAGTTTCTGCGAAGATAAAATCAGCTTAATTAAATCATTAGAGTGAGAGACCAACAAAATAAATAAGTAAAAATAGAAAGAAAAGAAAATGCATTGGAGGAATAAAAGGAAGAAAGGGAGGGGGCAAGACCTTGAGTTCCAATCGAAGAAGCTCTTTGCTCTCTCTACCATACTTGTTTTTTATTTTTAGTAATTTCTAATTGTGACACCAACCATATAATAAGAACAATAGCATATAATATGCTTTGTTTTTTTAATATAAAAAATCATCCTAATTTTTTTATATGTCTATAAAAAAAACAATAGCATATAAATGTGAGCTTCTCCTCCTTGAAACTTTTGTTTTGGACCCTGCTTATTTGTTTGAGACACAACTTTTTTTTTTGTGGAGAAATATAAGATATATTATTATATTCCGAGAATTCGTATACTATATGTTTATATTTTGTAATATCATTAAATAAATATATAAATCAAAGTTTAGATAAAAAAAAAAACAAAAAACAAATCCAATCATCAACAATAGTACTAATATTACGTGATATCATTTATTTTCCAACAGTTTTTTCATGAGAAAGGAATGTGCATTTATTTCATGACAAAGGAATGTGCATTTAGCCTATGAAATGTGTAACGCCCTTAATTTGTGTGCATAAAGACATTGTTAGTAGGTTATTTGTAAGTACATATTTCAGCACTATCTGAATTTTGAAGTCTATTTTAATTATGACGAACTTATGAAACTCTCATTTACAATTTTTGTAGAAGAAAAAGAATTCATTAATAAAACTTTGGCCTTGCATGCAGTACAAACCAAATTAATAACCCAATCTTCTAAAATTAATAATCTCATCTTATTGGTTTATTCATTTTTTATAAATTTAATGTTTTATTCATTTTTACATTAAGTTTAAGATTAAGAAGTTATAAAATCTTCAATTTTAATGCATGATATATGAACCCGGTTATTCTCCTTGTATAATATTAATTTAAACCTTGTTGAATAATATTAACTTATGTTTGATTTTACAGTATCAAAAATTAATTTTCGAAGTCTAAAATTGATTTTAATGTATTTGAATGTTTTTAAGTGTAATTGAGTTTGTCTCAAGCAAAAATTTTAATACGAAGTTAGAATATATAGTTTTTACTTCTA
>JBBPBT010000685.1:4535753-4547292 GCA_037974875.1 Cicer bijugum
CATTATGTTGATTGGACTCATAAAGTGATTGAGTTCAAATGATATAAAAAAAATACAGGCTTTAAATATCAATATTAATATACTTGTTGGTTACTTAGTTAGCTGAGAGATGATTAAATATTTCATTTATTCCTTCGACTTATATCCATTTTTGTTTCCATTTTCTTCGTCAAGATTAAAAAATAACCATTTGCTTTCTTTATATATATAAATACTTTGATAGGTAAAAATTATTTCGAGTCAATCAAGTTAAGGGTGAGTTAAATATTAACCGAAGAAAATATCACTTACCGTTAATAATAAAATTAAATGACTCTTTCTAAATTCATAAGAATTTCACTAGAGTTGTTAGAACACAATAGTGATAAAAATTAGAACGATAATACTAATAAAAATTGTGTGGAATAGATAATTCAAACTTTAAATTTCATTTTCTTATTTATATTTCAAAATAACAAACACAACTATAATATGCACAATAAGAAAAGAGTGGAACAAATAGATTTTAGTGTCGAAAAAAGCCCCAAAATAGATTAAATGAGAGTAATGTTAAATGTGTATACAAGTTGTCTTTTATCCGCATTTCATTTTTATCATTTAGTTTTTTTATGTTTATATTTTATTTAATTTAGTAGTCCTCAAAAATTCATAACACGTACTTCATTGGAGAACTTAATGGACCCATTGTCAAAATTCCTTCATTGGAGCGTTTGAAGAAAAACAAATTCATTATTGAGAATTAAGAATGACTAAAAGAAAAATTTTACCATTCAACTACTACTTTATTTTTATTTTTATGAAACTATATCTTTCAATTCTACTATTGTTGCTACCGGTGCATGTGTATCAATAGAAAGCATCTATTTGATTGATTGTAAACATCTACACATCCAATAATAAGAACAATCCAATCAATGATAAAGAAAAAGTTTATTTCCAATGAGTCTTTGATGAAAAGACAAATTATTTTCAAACATGTTTGTTTTTCCATATTCACTGTTAATACACAAAACAAATAATATGAAGTAAATAAATAATAGTGAGATACTATCATGTGATTCACTCCTCGGATCCAAAATCAAGCCATGAGAAATAGAAGCTCAAAGATATCCATGTCGAAAACCAAGATAATAGGCATTAGGAAATGTGGAAGCAATATTAATCCCTACACCCGGTTTGTTCTCAAAGGCATCATAATGTCCAAATCCATTAGCTCCAATATTTGGTGAAGAGAAATTGGTTTGTTCTATCATGCATTTGCTAGCAAATTTTCCAACATTTTTCTTTAGGTCCTCAATAGAGACCTTTAATTGGAGCAATTCTTGCAAACCAAGCTCATCAATAGGGCTTTCCCACCAAAATTGTCTTTGCCTAGCTTTCCTCACATTATCTATCTCTTCTCCTTGCTTTTTCTCAATCTCTAGATGGCTAAGAAGTTGAGTTAGTTGCATGTTGAGATCTCGAACATTAGCATTTCTATGAGCCTCAACAAGTTGGTGAGAACTAGAATCTTGTGGAGGGTTTCGACTCAAATAACGATCAACAATAGACTCAACTTCTGGATGACCAAAAGAGAATGCCTTATCAGCCGGAGAGAAAACCACAATTGCAATCTCCACCCCACAAAGAGTGCAAAGTTCACTTGCCTTCTTGAAGAGTCCTGAACGACGCTTAGAAAATGTAACTTGCAAATGACTTTTTTTAAGTATTTTTTCAATTGAGATTTTTTGACGACCTAAACTAGACTTTTTCTTTGACATGATGTAATGAAATAGACAATAGACAATGAGAGAGGGGAAAAAAGAAAGAGGAGAAAAAGGAAGATGACTTCTTCTTTGGTGGTTGTGTTCCCATAGTGGAAATTAACGTGAGTATATATATTGTTAAATCTTTGATTTACATCTAGCCCTATTAATTTTCCTTTTTGTATGTTTTATTACTTTTTATTATTAGTCCAAAACTAGGAAGTTATATAATCTTTGATCATAATACCCTATTCAAGTATGAAACGGAATTAGTTGGCACTATAAATTACTTTTTCGGTAAATTTACTCTTACCATATTACAATACATTTAATTATTGATATTGTTATAAAGCGGTCTTTTTATGATAATAGAGTAATTTTAATATACTTTTTATGAAGTTGGAAAAATTAAACCTATGAAAAAAGTTATTAAGGTTAGATGAATATGGAGTTGTGGGTTGAACTCTCCTTGCCCTAATTTATTTTAATAAAAAAAAATATTAATATTTGCCATTAAAAAGTAAAAGAAAATGGATATTCACTTTGTCCTTAAATTTAAGTTTTTCTTAAAAAAAATTGTTAGTCCTTTTCTATTAGACTTAATTAAATTGTTCATATTACAGTAATTATTTTATATAAAATACTCTTATTTATTTTGCTCTTTATTAGTTTCTTCTATAAGATGTAATTAATCTTATCAAAAACATGTTAGACTTTAAATGTAAGGTTGGTGGAAACGTGCAAAAAATAATATATTGATTGTTGTGGCCTTAGACATAGGCGAAAGAGATGGATGACCGTCTAAAATCTCTTTTTCTTAGAGGTACCAAAACAATTACTTTTACTTTGTATTAAATAAAAATTCATATATTTGATAATAATAATTTTAGTTCTAGATTTAAACTCCCTAATTAGGTGTTATTCTTTCAATTTGCTGTTATATGTATATTCATCAAACTCATTTTTTGATTTGTATATTATAATTTTATATTTTTGTCTATACTTGTTGACTAGTTCACTAATTGTTTGAATATATTGCATGAAAAATGACATTTTGGTTGTCTAAAGCAAATAAAAGGAATAAACAAATTGATAATGAATTATTAAAAAGTGTTAGTTACATTTTTATTAAACATTCTATAATTCTATTGAGAATTATGCAAATTTATGTAGTTTAATTAGACTTTTAAGCTAAAAATTTAGAGAATGAAAAACTATATAAAAATATGGAGTAACAAGATATTTTAGTTCGAGTCAAACAAAAATGAGGATGACCATCATGACAAATTCAATATTTTGATGTTGTAGGTCTTAATGAAAATGAAATTGTTCCTACTTCTATTGATGAACAACCAAGTCGGTCTATTTTATTAGATATTCATGATTCAAGAATATAA
Organism: Cicer bijugum; assembly: GCA_037974875.1. Taxonomy (NCBI): domain Eukaryota; kingdom Viridiplantae; phylum Streptophyta; class Magnoliopsida; order Fabales; family Fabaceae; genus Cicer; species Cicer bijugum. The sequence goes on from JBBPBT010000685.1 coordinate 4,538,896, forward strand.
AGTAACCATAGAAGTGACTTATAAGATGGATCAATAAAAAATGTTCGTTAAAAAGATATGTCAATTAAGAATGATCTTAACCATACTTTTGATAGAGACATTTCACACTATCATTAGATATTTCATTGAACAACATTTAAATTGAAATACATTTTTCTAAATTGAAATTGTTAATAAATTCTATTTTTGATCTAATATGTAATAGAATATATTAAATAATAATGCTTTGATTTTTACCGAAAATATATTTTTAGAGAATCTTGATTATGAAAGTATTATTGATGATTTTACAACAAAAAATAAAAAGAAAATGATATTGAAATAATCACAAGGACACCAATTTATTAGTTTGCTCAGACACACATAATTCCCATAGACCCTAGATATTGGAATTATGATCCTTATTACAATTTTGGAAAACTAATAAACATTATTGATAAATTTATTGTTATTAACCAATTTAATTATTTTTCATAATATTTGTTAACTATAGGAGAATCAAATTCTCTACCCGGATCGGCCTCTAATCTAAATCAACTATAATGAAAGTTTAAAACTAATTCGATTGATAGGTAATTTTTATTGTCCAATTTCAAATTGATGGTTGAGGTTAGTTGCCGACGTGTACTTCCATTGTATAGAATATGGATTAAAATTATTTGTATTATAATTTTATATAAAATAAAAATTATATTATTTTCAAAAAATTTAAAATAAAATGTTAAAATTTTATATTGACTAAAAATATATTCAACTTTTTAAAGAAAAAAAATACAATTTACGGATCCATAAGCTCCGATGGATTCTCGTAAGGTTTTCTAAGAGGTTACGCCCACATATAAATAGACGTAAAATCTGAAGTAAATTTGCAACCTCGCATAACTTTTTAAATATGCAAGTTTTATAAATCATATTTGTTACATAAATATATTTCCTTCAGTTAAAAATAATAGATAAATATATTTCCTAAACTTGTTTTTATGAGATAAAGATATTTTCATAGAAGTTAATTCCCATTCAAAACAAATTTTAAAATGTGATGTGCTAAGACCCATTCTTTTTAAAATGTTTGATTTCTTAGCAAAAATGATCTTTTTTTCCTTTGAAGTTTGTAATTATAATTGATCAACAAAATATTTTCCATTGATTCATATAAATATTTTTCATTAGGACACAAGGAAAATTTATATGTATTCATTCCAAGTATGATATACGCATTATTAAGAGGATTTTTATAATCGAATATTAATGTTCTCAGTTGTTTGTGTTCTTTTTTATTGTTTTGGACGATGAACAGCACAACAATATATTGAATAATATCTCATCGTTAGGGTGAAAATAGATTAGAGTAGGTTTTGTAGGATCTTTGAGGCTCACATATTTTAAAATGTTAAGTATTGTGTATTCATTTATCCCCTAATATTTATTTAAACTGTAAAAAATATTATTTGATTGAATTTTTCAATAAATTCATTAATCTTATTTTTTACGGTTGGATCATGATACATTACTTATCCTATACTCATTTCTAAGATTATAGAAATTATAATGGTATTTAAAAGTTTATATCATTATTTTCTTTAATGAATATATGCATGACTGAATACTAAATAACAAAAACTTTTCTGTTGAAAAGTCAACAAATTAATAGATCAATAAAATTAAATTTTATTTTAATATTTAATATGATCATTGATAAATAATAATTTAATATGACATTTTACATGATATAACTTTATATAAAATTCTATTTAAATTTGTAAATGCTAAGATCCAATTTTACTCTATAATCACTTTTTTCTCCCCATATTTCTTAACCATTATTTCTCTCCACATTATTTCAAAATGTGAAAATATATCACAGTGATACAAAATGCACGCACCTTTATGCTCAGAAAACATAAAAAGTAATATTTTTAAAAAGTAATACATGGAAGAAGTCATTTGGTGGTTTTTATTTTCTAGGAATCCATTTTTTAAAATAAATTGATATTTTTTTTTTCAAAACTATATACTAATATTTTTTTTTTCTTTCTTACAAGTGGCTTTTGTAAATGACGATTTCTTTAAAGAAGACTTCTTTAAGAAAGTCCGCGTTTGCAAAAGCAACTTCCTTAAACCCTTTATAAAAAAAAATCAATTTTGTTTTAATTACATGAAATTTTTGAACACGTTTTATTTTTAAAGATACATTTAAAATTAAACAATTAACAACCAGCAACCAACCAAATGACCACTTTGCAAAGGGTTTAACAAATCTAATAAGAGAATTGTTGTTGAAAAAAAGAAAAAGAGAAACAAAGAGAGGCAACAAGAGGAGGATTATTATTGTAACATCCCGCTTTCAAGATATTAACTAACGAAATTTTAAACGTAAAAATATATATTTGTTTTTATTTATTTATGATTATCTTAAATACTCATTTATCTTAAAATTAATTAATAATATTTTTAGTTATATTTTACAAATAATGAATCAAAATATTTACAATCACTAAAAGTAAATTTAATACGTTAAATAAAAGAAACTCATAGAGTCAAAACTATTGATGTTTTGTTATCCAAACATAAATCATAGTTGGTCATAAACTTTAGACTTGTGAAAAACTCACCCAACAAGTCTAACCCCAGCACAAAAGTATCTTCGAGCTTCCAACTCCATGTTATTGTACTTCATCGCACTTCTCCTATTGGGTTGACTGTGACATTATTCACTCAAGTAACACTATATGTGACGTCCTGTCAAATGTGGGTAATATGCATGCATATATAGTTGTTATAGCAAAAATATAAATAAATCATATATTTCATTTAACAGTTAAAAATCACAACACACCAAAGATACAAATCAACCAAAATGCACAATCTATTTGTTAAACTATATGTCAATGCATGATTCCGAAATATCACTTTCCCACAAGGGATTCGTGGGTCCTTCCAAGCAACACCACTAACTCAAAATCCCCGCAAGGATTTGTGGGCTCCAACCAATTATGGACGCACCACACAACTATGAATGCATGAATGTAGACACTTTTATTAGTAACAATATAGATCACTCAACCAGAATGTCCAAAATCATTCAACCTTGTTCTAAACCAACCTAGTTTAGACCCAAAGTAATCACATTGAATAACCACAACATATCAAGCATAACCATTATAACAACGCATCACATAACATTTATTTTCCACAATTTGAACATGTCAAACACAACCATTATTAATATTCATTTTGAATATAACACACAAATAGAACCAATACACAACATCATTGTACATTTATATCACATATAATTCAAGTAGGAAAGCAAATGGAGTGATGCACTTACCGTTACTAAAGTTGTATTTAGAATTATACTTCACAAACTCTTGTTTCACTCATTTCACATCTGTTGTTGTGCGAGTACAGTTTCTCCCACTCTGAACATCGTTTCACAGTTCTGACCGTTAAAAACATGAATCTGACTATTCCGAACCTTCTGTCCAAAAATCAGCTTGATCCAACGGTTAACGAAAACACAATCGATGTTTGTCTGATACTGGATTAACAAATTCGGGAATAGAGTTACTCCTCTCTTTTCTCTTTTGGTGGTTACCTTTTCTATCAAAATGGTATCCCTCTTCTTCTCTCATAAACCCTTTTCTCTATATCGCAGAACATTTTTGAATGAAAGACGTCCGTTTTGTTTTCATATTTATAGGTAACGTGATATTAAGTGGATAACATGATATTAAATGGGTAAGATGGAGAACGTAGTATTAAGTGAGGGAGAAACTAGGGAACATAGTACTAAATGGAAAACATGATATTAAATGGGGAAAATAGGTAACCTGTATTAGATGGAGACGTGACATTTCAACTAAGTCATGAAACTTATTTTTAATGTTTGTCATTTGATGCTTTTATTATTATTATTGTTATTGTTATTGTTATTGTTATTGTTATTGTTATTGTTATTGTTATTGTTATTGTTATTGTTATTGTTATTGTTATTGTTATTGTTATTATTATCAAAAATTAAAATAATATCATCAACAGTTATTTCTACGGTAAAAATATAAAAATAAAATAAAATGACTGGATGTGACAATTATGTTCAGTCTGAGCTAGAGGATCAACATAATCATTTGATTGAAGATCATACACATCATGAGCAAGAAGAGCAGCAGGATTATATGCATCAGTATTAGCAGTCCGATCGATTTCTGATTTTTGGAGGCCCTTTCGAACTTTTTGTCCTTAAAGACTATAAACACCACATTGCACCTAGAGTGTGGAATGGACAAATTAATAAATAATGTATTTTATTACATAGTATATATAGTCATAGTATAGTTTACCTATAATATAATATAGTTTAATATATGTATAATATAATATTATTTAGTTATATATATAGTAAACTAACTAATTGGATAATTTATTGTGTGTTACTTTAATTAAACAAGATAGATGTGTCTTGAAAGTTGTTTCAAATGACAAAAAACAAGATAAATTTATTAATATCATATATGTATTATCTACTCAGATAGATAAATAGATTACTACATCTCGGTTTTGTCCTCTACAATGATATGTTTTGCATATAATCATTGTAATCTCATATCTGCTTTTGTTAAGAGATGGTACTCATAGAATAACTCATTTCACCAGTTATTTGGTGAAATAACTATTACTCTTGATGATGTTAAGTCTTTTGGTTATTGTTGTTGTCGTTGAGTTATTGGAAGTTGATGAATATAAAGTTGTGAATGAAACTAGGATCAATAGATGTACTTCGTATAGTTTTAAATAGTTGAAAGATGTATTTTTTAAGAAACTTCATGAAGGACGATTCAACTGTGCAGTAAGAGCATACTTACTTCATTTGGTAAGGTGTACCATACTAGTTACAAATATTTTATCCTTGTATATGGAAAATATATATTTCTATTTCAAGACATTGATACTAGTGGTAAATGGGTATAAGACCAACTGCTCTTGATGTTTTATATGACTATCATAGAGATTGTATTATACCTACAATGAAGTAGATCATATGATATTTATCTCTATTTCTGATACTTTTATATTATTTTTTATATTTGTTATATTACTATTTGATAAAGTGTTTATTTAATTATTTGTAGTTTTTAAATATTTTACAGCCATGGATTTGTGAACATTTCTTTGACATATATAAGTGTAGTACGAGTGAGCATATATCTTCGTTACTATAGATATTTCAATGGACTCTTAAAACAAATATTTAGAGATGTTGTATCCTATATAGCGAAGCTAGATGCTTTGGGACCTATTGATGTTATTTAAACGCCAAATTACGATAAAAACATCACGACAAGATTTAAATCCATGTCGATGTTTACAGGGTACATTCATTAGTGATCCACGATGGCACAATATTTTCCAAAAAAGTGTCTACGACAGTTTGGGTATACTCAACACATCTCTCCTACACTGGTGTTGCTCATTGTTCGTGTTGTTGATATTGAATGGAGTATGTACATAAACTTTGTTTGATCCCTATGTACTAGACTGCATCTAGCCTAATATTCACATGAGTGTGTTAAGGTATTCATACAATGGTACTATAGAATATATCATCCTCGGATGATCCCTTATGTAGCTGTTATACCTTCCTGTTTTGACGTTCCTGGTGGTGATGGTTCTGGTCCTAGTAATGATTTTTTGTTCTTGTCCTTAGTCATGGTTCTAGTCATGATGAATGATATACACATTATCAGATAATGGATGGTCTTATACAATATATCTTAGACTTACTGAGGCTAGATTCTGAAGATAAGATGCATATGTACTTAGATACAGTCTTACACATATCTAGATGAGTGGATTATCATTATATTATGTTGTTATTCAAACTTATTTATTTATACTAACTTATTTTGACTTATTATTTAAGACTTATTTTACTGAAAATTGAAATGATTTTTGTTCGAGCATTTTATAAATGCAAAAAATTAGATAAAAGTGATTTCATCTTTTGTATATTATTCAAATGAATTTTGTTACCAAAACGGATGTGTAGTGCAGAGGAAACAAACTAACTAATTGAAAATTACATATATATCTCACGGAGCAAGAGACATACAATCTAATATATAAAGTAAAACCTTAAATGTATGTTCTACTTCATTCATCACTTGTTGTTGTAAGACTTGTCTAGGTGCTTTCATGGGTCCTTGTTGAGAGATTTGAATAGTTACATTATCAAAATAAAATGCATCCACATGCTTAAAAAATTAAGAGTCGCGATATACGTCAAATTCATTCGGCTTCTTACCTTTTCACACCACCATTTATTGTGATCTTATATGGTCATGCATATGTTGATGTTGTCTCTAGAGATTCTATTTCGCACAATTTGTCCTTCATTGACATTTTTCAAACAACATTTAAGTGTTTTCTATGTTTTACAAATATTATTCATCTCTGATGTAATGTTCAACTCTAAATCATTGTCTAACTTTTCTTCTTCTTAACTACTATTCATGGTCATTTTCTAATCTTCCACCTCATAACGTGTCAACTCACATGCACAAGGTAATCCATGAGAGTTTCTAATTATACAATGACACACGGCTTTATTGTTACCAACATAGTTGACTCTCTCATATATTGAATTATTGTGTATATGCTCTTTGTGTCCCTTATTTGTCTAAAATGACCATTTTATCTTAGTAATTTGCAACTTCAACATCTCATTTATATCATCTTATGACTTATAGAAATCTCATTTACTATGTTCCAAATTGTTTTTCAATGAGCAGACTCAGCACTAATATTCAAACATAAAAAAAAGATTTCGTATTATTTCAATAAAATAAGTATATCAAACATGCATGTTTAATCCTAAACATGTATAAATAAAAAATAAAATGCAAAATTTTAATGACATACCTATTAGTCGTAGTATTTTTTAGATGCAACACTTGATTGGTCCTTGCTTCAACAAATTTTTCTTTGTGAGGAATCAACTATGTGTCTTTGACGTAGTGAAAGAAAATAATATTATCGACATATTGTGTTCAAACCTTTACAGAAGTTCTTCGTACTCTTTATCTTCATAACAATAAACAATTTTCTTCCACAAATCTAGAATAGGTTCTTGCATGTCCTTCTTTAATATATATTATTTACATTTGACTCCAACATATTTATTGATATGAAGTTGATAAAGTAAACTTATTGAAGATGAAAATACAACTTCAATTGAATTCATCAAAGCAAGTTCTCGTTCACTCACGATCACATGAGGAAATGAGATATTTGAAACAAACAACTCTTTTAATTTCTCCAGTGTCCAACAAAATTATTTTTGACGCTCACACTCCATGTAAGCAAATGCAACGTTAAATGTCAACTCAGTTGAAGTTACACTAACAATTTCAAACAACGGTTATTTATACTTGATGTTTTAAAGGTGTTATCTATGACCAATATAAGAGGGAATATGTTCAACAAAGTTATGGAGTTTGGGTGCGTCCAAAACATGTCTCTCACAACGTTGGAATCTTCATAGGTTTTATTCCAACAAATATACTTCTCAGATTCGAGTAACTTTAATAGATGTTGCATATCAATTTTAGACATTTTCAAATTATTTCAGTATGTGATTCGTCACTTATAAATTTGAGAGATATTAGTCATATTCTCCTTATCTCGATTTCTCGAAGATGACAAGATGTGTGTTGGTGCAACGTGATACTTTGTCAGTTTGTCAACATATTTCTTATCTTCTTCTTTTAAGCGTCTCACAAATACATTATTCTCAAAAATAGTCATTAACTTGTGGTTGTAATGTTCACACATTAAACTAATAATTCATCATTTTTCAATAGTCTCGATATAAGTTTAAAAGGACAACTACACAATTCGGAATTAAAAAAACTAGATTATGGCCCGCGCGGTGCGCGGATATTGGTTAATTAATTTTACAAATTTTATAAGTAATATTTTATGTATTATAAATATAGTTATCTTATAATATTATTTTATTAATCTGTAATAATTGAATATAATTAGAAAAATTAAAATGAGAGAAAATCATGTTTATCACAATTATTTAATTTAATTTTTAAAATACTTTGAAAAATTCGTATGATAATTTATTATATAGGATAATTGTTTGACTCATTGTACTTTGATTGTTAATTTATTTTTCAACTGTACTTGTATTTATTTGAAGAAATAATATGTAAAATACAAACCCAAAAATAAGATTTAAAAATTTAAAAATATTATTGACTATTTAATATTTTTTATTTTAAAAAAATGTTAATGTTAAATTATAATGTAGCGTAGTCTAAATTTATATAATATTATAATTGCGACCATGAGAAGTTATTGTAAAAAAAAAAATCAAAAGTTTGTAAA
>JBBPBT010000685.1:4558838-4570836 GCA_037974875.1 Cicer bijugum
ACTTATTTTGATATTAAAAATGATTTGGATATATATTTTAAAATTATTATAAGTTGACAAATGTTTATGGAAGAAACTGATGGAAAATCTTAATGATTTTATTCATTGTTTACTTTCTATTGTGATACTTATTTGGATTTACCATAGAACATATTTAAATATTAAACTTGAATTAACAGATAGAATTCATGACGTATGTATTAGTTATAATATAACTATGAAGAAATGGTTTATTTAATAGAAATAAAATGAATTCTTATTTGTTAAGTAGTAGATGACTTACATTTTTGGACTCACCTTATGATATTTAATTATGAGAAATTTTTATGATCTTGCTTTGTTAGCTAGTGGCAATATATATTTAATGCATTCAATGTATTATATCTTGGACTTGGATATATTGAAAAGATAATTAAAATTTTAAATTGAGATGTTTATTAAATATAGTAAAAGGAAAAATGACATAAAAGTTTGTGTTGTGATAATTAAAATGTTTATAAATTGTATGTGATACAATATGAAGAGATTAAAAAAAAAAGGGGGGTCATGATGATAATTGGTCAACACTATCAAGAATATAAAAGGTAATCGGATGTTTGATGTAAGTCATGACTTGTACCATACTTGATATAACATATGTTGTTTGAAAATTAAGTCAGTAATGCAAGCAATCCATGTAAAGAACATTGACATGCTACTAATAAAGTATTAGAATATTTGAAAAGAACAATTAACTATAGTTTAATCTATAGTTGATATCCTTTATACTTGGAAGGATATACAGATGTCAGTTGAATAAATCATGTTGAGGATCAAGCTTCCACAAGTGGATGGACCTTCAACCTTGGTGGATGTGCAGTTTCTTGGGGTTCAAAGAAACAAACTTGCATTATCAACACTACCATGGCTGCAAAATTTATTGTTCTAGTTGCAGGTAGTAAAGAGGCTGAATGGTTAAGAATTTGTTGTATGAGATATCGATTTGGCCAAAGTCAATGACACCAGTATCCATACATTGTGATAGTCAATACACACTATCAAAAGCATATAACCAAGAATATAATAGAAAATCAATACATATTGGTTTAATGCATAGCTATGTAAATGATTTAATGGAGTGATATCCATAGTGTTTGTAAGAATTGAAAAGTATCTTGCAGATCCTTTGACGAAAGGTCTGACAAAGGACATGGTGTTGAAAACATCATTAGGGATGTGATTCAAGTTCATATCTAGATAATCTCCAATGGTGGAAACATCAACTCACACTTGAGTAGCATCAAGTCATGAGTTCAATGATGAAAGTACATTATTAGAGTGATTGAAGTACTTGACAATAGATATATCCCAAAGGATAAAAGTACTTAGATCATAAAATAAAAGTGGTAGGATGAGGTCTCCTCTTAATGGACATATAGCATGTATTTGCTAGAATGTATAATTATGGGTGCATTTCTAATATAGTCCACCTATATGAGAATGAAGTGGGTCGCTTCATAGAGTTCAAGAGCTTGACTCTTAAATTCTCACGAAAAGGATATGAGACACAAGGCTTTATCAAATGTGTCATTTTTATAATTCGATCAATGATACCGAGATTTCATGTGTAAGTTATGCCCACTTGTTCTAATGAATGGTTGGTTCAAAGCTTGTCTACCAATCTATTTGGGGATGAGTGAAAACATAATTTACTAAGTAATGATTCAAATCGTAAGATACCTTTATTTGAAACCATGAGATTTCTGGAATAACGGACTTAGATATATTTTGAAAATGGTGGGGGATTGTTAGGGAAATTTCCAAAATATATTTGAATTTTTCTAATAGTTATATTAATATAGCAAAATTAAATAATTGAATGTATCACTTGGTCAAGTAGTTGCAATGATTGGGTTTAATTCAAACCAATGCATCTATTAAATTATCAAAAGTTGCAATCTTTCACAATAGTTGTTTTCTTTCACTAATTAGTATGAGTTGAAGAGTTGTTTTCTTTCACAAATTGGTATGAGTATCTCTATAAATAGAGATATTTTAGTGGCAGAAAGAACAAAAGAAAAAACAACATAAAATACACGTTACATGAATCAAAATTATGTCAAAAATATTTCTGAGTCATTTCTTCTTTTCTCTAGTGCACGAGAGTAAATGAAGGAACATTATTCTGTAAACTATCATTGATCGATAGGCTTGATGTGAATGTGCAATTCACTTCAAGGATTCTAAAGTATCCTGAAGGGAATTCGCCGGCTAACCCGTTTGCATCCAATAGCTTAGTGTGATACACACACTTTAGAATTTATTTGTGCAACCTTCATCATCTTCTTGTTCAAGATTTGCAGCATAACCCTAACAAAAGATCCAACAGAGAGTGTGGGGATGTTTTGTTGTGTCGAGGGGGGCAAGCACGTCATTCTCGTGTTTTTCACGAAAACAGACTTCGTGATATTAAGTATTTTCCTAATATTTACATCAAATTTAAATGGTTTTTGGGTATTGTACCCAAAATAACAATAACAAAATTGGGCATTACATATCTTAAAAAAAAAATAGTTTTCTTCTTATATGAATCTTTTAAAAAAAGAGTTTAAAAAAAAATGGTATTGCTTGAGAAGTTAGTGGTTATAGTAAGGTAGTCTTTTCTTCATTGCCTTTGTATAATAATTTTTTACTTAGAAGCTGATCGGAAAAAATAAATCAATTTTTTGTATATTGATTGATACACTTGCAGCAATTAAAAAAAAAAACTTAACATTCAAGAGACCTAAACTTGGAATTAGTTGTCTGCATTAGCAACATGGCTGGCTACCAATTTATGCTATGAAACTCCTGTCTTACCCAACTCTTTACAAATTAAATGGCTTAAAAAATTGAAAAAGTTTTCTTGTGTTGTGTACCCCCAACGCATTTTGTCATTGATTAAAAAATTAAATAGCTTCACAAGATTTAGTTTTTTGTATGGCTATTGACAACCCCATTTTGGCTTCGTAGGAAAAATGTAATGGACCAAGTAAAAAGAAGTATTGGGTAAAGTTCTTTCGTCTTCCAAATCAAAATTAACAACAAAAACCAACATTTAACTCAACCTTTGCAGCAGTTGAAGAGCAAGAAATGGTCGCCAGTGATGCGTGATGAAACGGTGGCCTGCAGGTAGCTTGTGGTGGCTGCGTGAGTTAGAAAAAGGCAGGGGAAAATGAATAATAGAAGGAGAAGGAAAAAAAAATGATACTAATGCACAATTAGATATGATAGGACTTCAAATCTAACGGTGTAAGTAACAAAAAAAAAAAAAAATACACTGTGGACTGCCAATTATTGTTGTCTATTACTTATACATAGTTTTGATAAATTGCAAAAATGTATGTTACCATCTAGGTCGGGTAAGATGAGCAACAGACAAATGTCATCCATATATCTTCTACCCGTTACCATAGAAGGGTATTCTCTATCCAAAAAGTATGTTAACTACAACTCACTTTCCTAAGATGAATGTAGTATCTTCTTATATTCTTGGAAGGTGCCATGGAATGGTGCCACTCTTCCCTCGGATACAATCCATAGCTCCTCCACGCTTCCAGATATGAGATGCTCATCGTGACTCACCTGCAAAACGCAGAGGTCAATTTAGACATAAAATTCTTAGGAGAATTTTGATCAAATAATGTTAAAAGAATACAGTGTCAGCAGAACTCGATATTCAGCTTACCATGAGAATGCCTCCTTGGAACAACACAAGACCTTGTATTAGCGCCTCAACAGCATCCAAGTCCTACAACAAAGATCTTAGTCAATTTTGGATTTATATTTTAGTCACACAACTTGGATGTCACAATACACGGTACATGTGTTGCAACCGCTAACACTATAAGGATAAACTTTGATCGCCACAGGAGATGAATTCACTTTGTCTGTAAGGATTCTATCGTGCCACTGCCATCTGTGTTGTCGTACCATCGCAATAAATACTACTATTAAATAGACGAATTTTGACTTTATACTCAATTAAATTTCTTACCTCATCATCCTTGCAAGATTTAAGGGTACTGTTTTTTATCCTTTTAAAATTAGCAAACTTTAACTTCCGTAACAGGTAAGTACTACTTGCATTTCCAAAAATCCTCCTAAAGATAAATTTTCTGCCCACACCCAATTTGTTTACAAAAGGCTTGGTTTAATACAAATAGTATCAATAGCTTGCATGGCACTGGAAAAAGAACAGTTATTAAAAAACCCAGGTCCTATATGGGTTTCAATCTTCTCACTATATCTTTTACTGGAGCTCGTCATTTAGGAGATAAATAATAAATAATGTGGTTGCAACTTACTAGAATGTAGGCTGTGCAGAAAATTTTGCACAGCATATTGAGTCTATCTCCTTAAATAACAAGGTTAAAAGCTTATGAGAAGCTCCAAATCCAATAAAGGAACTTAAACTATTTTCTCAACACGGAAGTTGTTCAGATACATTTTTAGATGGGAAGAGATAACAATAAACATGACCCGAAAACACACAAAAACAAGAAAGACTCAATAGATTTAGCATACTTTTCCTGAAACAGAATATGATAGTAAACAGCTAATAAGTAATAAACAATGTTGGAGAGACCGGACAACCTACCAGATGATTAGATGGCTCATCAAGCAATATTATGTGTGGCTTCTTAAATGTTATCTTTGCAAAGGCAACTCTGCTTTTCTGTCCACCTAGTAAAGCATTTAAAAGGTCAAGATATAACGCATAACAAAAAGGTAGACATACACACACACAACTTGCAACAAGGGCTAAAATACTATACCTGACAAAGTATACATGGGTTGAAGTGCAAGATTTCCAGTTACACCAAAAGAACCTAAGTGAGCTCGAAGTTTCTGTTCTGGAACTCCCTAAAGAAATTTCCAATAAGCAAAGTCAATTATATAATTGCATATTGCATGTAAAGGTAATAAAATAAGTTCTAATAAAACATGTTAAAGCCTAACATCCACAGTTGTGATCTGATTCCTCCCATAAAAAAAGTAAATTGTCAATTTTGAAACAAAAATCTTAACATGAAACAATTCAATAAAAAGAGAAATAAAATGAGAAAACATCATTTTTCAAGTATCTACAATTGTAATTTGTAACTAGTATTCAGTTCATCTTTGCATTCTTTCCAAGGTTTATTATCTCAGTCCGCATCACAACGTGCAAACGCAGTATATAGGTCGTGTCAGTCGGTCATACCTGCCTTAGCAGTCAATTGCAGACACCATTGGTTCACAATATGACCGTGAGTCAGCAAACACAATTTGAAACCATATTTTTTTCTATAAAGGTAATCAGTGATTAAAATGAAGAAAAATCCAATTATAGTCAACCAAGAATATTTCAACTGAAGATAACTCCTCAGAGAAACAGCTAATCATCTCTAAGAACAAGGAACTCACAGGATAGCAGCGCATCATATATAGAAGAGGATTTGAGGATAAGTCAAGTCCATCAACATGGTGCTGGCTGAACACTGCTATACGAACCTGTAAACAGTGAAGATGTGTAAACAATGATTCAAAATAATCACGGAGCATGAAAAGACATCATTAGGAAAGAATAAATCTCCATTCTGATAAATTCTAGCTCGAGTGTAATGTAGTAAAATAAAGCACTACCATTTTCAAATCAAATAAGGTTTTAAACTTGTATCTGATCGCAAAACACAAGACAAAGCTAAGAGTTAGACGTCAACTGTTTGACCTTATCATGGATTAGAAGAAAATGAACACATTGAAAAAATTGATTACAGAGTCATGTAAGTAGCAGAAAATAAAATACTAAACAGTAGAAAGTATGTGATTGATGTGAAGCAAAAAGAAGTAGCTTGTGTTAGTAAAGTTGTAGGACAACTGTACCGCTGTAATATATATTACCTTGGCAGAACGGAAGACAGTCCCAGAACTTGGCTGTAGTTCTCCAGCAATTAACTTAAGTATGGTAGATTTTCCTATGCCATTTGGACCAACCACTGCAAACATAGAGATTATAATCTTAAGCACACCAATATGGCAGGGTCATGTCATAAATTTAACAACATTCTCCAACATACATAGGCTTATTTAATACTCCCTCCGAAATGAAATACAAGCAAAAGTGGTATCTGGTTAAAAAAGAAGACTAAATACATCAACTTTTCAGTTGCCTTTTTTGCTTATATTTCATTCCAGAGTAGTACTAGTTTGCAAAAAGATGCAATGTAGGAAGACATGCCCACCACATGTTGAGAAACAAGGCCGTGACATCATAAAAATAAATACTTAGAAATGCTAATAAAAATTGAACCGAAAGGTAAAAGAGAAAAATCATTTTTAGGACTAGAATAAGCATTCTTACTTGCAACGCGGCTGTCAAGATCAATCCCAAAGTTCAAATTCTTAAATAGAAGGGGTCCTCCAGGATAACCAAATGATGCATCACTTCACACACAACCAAACATTTCCAAATTAGATAAGGGATAAGGCCTAAACTGTGTATGACAAACATTATATTTTTGTATTCTTTGGTATTCATAAACCTAAATTGTTCACAAAGCAAACCAAGTAAGAGATAAATGTTCTACCTGAAACTTATTATTGGTGCACCTGGTCTATCATCTGGAGTGGGGAACTCAAACTTGTAGCTACATCCCACCATAAAAACATTGTTAGTTAAATATGTTTTGAACTTTTGAAGCAATAGGTGATAAAAAAAAATAAAAAATAAAAAATAAAAAACAGCAGTTCATACTCAGGATCATTAATAATTGCATCTACATGGCCCAGTCGATCCAGAGCCTGAAACATTTTTCAGGGAAATAAAGTTTTAGACACGAAATATATCTACTTCAATGATTAAAACATAAGATGAAAAACAATCAAATCAGTGAGCAAATAGACAACAAAGAAAGCATGATATAACATGCACGCAAAAGTTTGATTATAAATACTAATCCAATCCATAATGATGTACCGGAAAATACAACATTTTTGTTACTTGACCAACCATCAGGAGAAGCAAATACAACAGGTACACTAATCAATAAATTTATAAGAAGGTAAAGTGTCAATAACAAGTACCTTGATTCTAGACTGAACAAGTGATGCCCTTTTGGCATTATAGCGGAACTTGTCAATGAAGGTCTGGTAGAAAAACAAAACATCACATCAGAAATCAAATAGAATCTTGAATAAAATGCTGCTACTCATGCACCACAAGTTCTATGAATTGCAAAACCTAGAAATTTTATGGTGGCATAAACGGAAAACTGTTAAATCATCTTAGTAGTAGCAATCATTTATGATAGAAGGCCTGTCCGTTTATGCCTTTTCCTTAAATATGCAGTTTGTAAATTAAAAATGTCTAAAAAATTATGGTAATTAAATCACTTATTGAAAAAATAAAATATAAAAAGGATTTATACTTCTATTAGATGCTAGAAAGTGTAGCTTCTGAAGAAAAAAAACAGCTCTGCAAAACCTAAATCATGCAACTGCTCTTTTTCAATCAGTTAGAGCTAGCAATCTTAGGGACTTAGGACTTGGGAGTATATATCTATAATAAGAATTGGATAATTAAACTGATACTTTTTCAAAGCTTATCCAAGCTCACCCAGAATCAATTAGGAGAAATCTTACAAATTAACTTACGAGTTTGTATTTAAGTAATTATGAATTCAAGATCCAATCATTGTACTTAATACTAACATACAGAGACCGTGCTTGGACTGTCTAGAGACACAATTCATCCCTAATAAGATTTTTCGTAGTTATTGTTAAGTTTGCATCTAAATAATTAGGCATTTAAGATCCAATCATTGTAATTAATATTAATATACATAGAGATCGTGCTTGGACTGTGTAGAGAGACACAATTCATCCTTGAATAAGATTTTTCATAGTTATTGTTAAGTTAGCCAGCCAGTCTCCCAACAAGACACTTTCTATGGCAGTGGTTGGCACAAAATCCTTCCTCGTTGAGCTTCAAAATCAGCAAACTGCAAACCCTTCTTGTTGCGACCCTTTCCAGCAAGTTTCTGCCTCCAATCAGCAAACACTCAACAGGGTGCTGTTATTAAGATTCTTTGATGCATTAAAGGAGAACCAAGAACAGGCTTATAACATTGATCTATGTCATTAATACTAATACTCATACGCATAAAGACCTCGTGAGTGGACTGTCTACTATAGACATACAACATTATTCAGCCTTAACCGGATCATTCGTAGTATTCTTAGTTTGCAAATCCCGCATCAAAATCTTATTTTTCCACTGCGCTTTGGTACAAAATCTAGTATTTAAATTGCATACTCT
Organism: Cicer bijugum; assembly: GCA_037974875.1. Taxonomy (NCBI): domain Eukaryota; kingdom Viridiplantae; phylum Streptophyta; class Magnoliopsida; order Fabales; family Fabaceae; genus Cicer; species Cicer bijugum. The sequence goes on from JBBPBT010000685.1 coordinate 4,567,159, forward strand.
ACCACATGAGGGGTATGTATTATAGTGTTTTTCTATTAAAAAATAGAATAGAATTATAACTAGTATCAAAAAGAACAATTTTAAAGTCAATTTCCACATATCATGCCATCAGTGCAGTAACCTAAAGTCTTCCATGTTAGTTAACTACTAAAGCACAAACTGGCCTAATTAGTAAGAAAAGTGCTAACAACACTCTCTTTTCAATACTCACTCTCTTATTTGGTGAAATTCATGTAGCCCTCACCACTTTATGTGGGACCCATTCGACAAATAAACCCCATTAGTGAGATACCTTGGTGGTTCTTGTTGTGTAAATTCACAAATTAATGAGCAATGTTCTAAATAGCAAGCCAGTAAGCTAAGATTGCTGACCCACAGATCCTAGTATCACAATAACCTAAAGAAAAATAAGTTAAAGGCTACACACAATACTACTCTGGAATGAAATATAACCAAAAAAGGTAACTACAAAGTTGAAGTATCCCGTCTTAATTTTTAACTAGATACATCAACTTTTCAGCTACCCTTTTTGTTTATATTTCACTCCAAAGGGAGTAATAATTATGATAAAACCAAGATTATAAGCTCCAACCACAATGGAAGTGATCATAGCGCCTTAGCAATAAAGTAGAATGGGGAAAAAAGTTCAGAATTAGGTAGCGAGAAACATAAAAATAACAATATAAAAGGATAATTTTACAGTGAAAAATAATACCTGCATATGAGCTCTTGAACGCTCGTGTGCCTCTAATGCTTTTTGTTGGTTTTTAATTTGTTCTTCCCGAGTCCTCTCAAAAGTATCATAATTCCCTCTATAAGTAGTCAACTTTTGGTTTTGTAAGTGAATTATATCAGTAACCACCTGTAGATACAGTTGACAAGAATAATAAAAAAAACATGCTGGGAACCCATTTAGACAATGCACTTAATCAACAAAACACCTAATCAAAGCAAGATCTGCCAGTACATTACCGTGTTTAAAAATTCTCTAGCGTGAGAAACAACAATAAATGTTTTTGGCCATTTAACCAAGTAAGATTCAAGCCATAAGACAGCGTGAAGATCAAGATGGTTCTGCAACAAAATAGAATAGAATAATGTTCCAAAATTCTATAAATTAAGGGATACATGAATCATTCAAGAAACTTATAATGATGAGTTACCGTAGGCTCATCAAGAAGCAACATATCAGGCTCTATAAACAGTGCACGAGCAAGAGCTATTCGCATCCTCCACCCTCCAGAAAATGCTTTTGTTGGCTTCTTCTGCATCTCAGGAGAGAAACTCAGTCCCTGAAAACACCCTTGATCAGTAAGATAATGATTTTGGAATGCTACTTATCCAATAAATGATAAGAATTCAACTAGCTCCAAGAATAAGCAGCTTTAATAAACAATGATACAACAAATTAATAATAAACACACCGCAAGTATGGATGCTGCTCGTGACTCTGCAGCATCAGCATCAATTAACTCCAGCCTCTTGTATATTTGCTCAAGCCTTTGTGAAATAGCATCTCCTTTTACCACTCCATTTGCATCATTACCCTTTTCGGTACTGTCCTCAGATTCCCTCTGACAGACAACCACAACAACATTGTTAGTTGTTAAAAACTTATAATTGGTTATACATACATATGCATGTATTTTATGCATGATCTTAAACATTGGTCTACTATTACAGCCCCACACTTTATCCATCCTAGTGTCTCACACCACACTTTAAAGAACAACAATGAAACCTGTTTGGCGAGTAATTGAGCTTCTTCCTCCAGAAGCTGAGCTCTCTCAATGTCAGTATTAAGAACACACTGCAAGGCAGTAGTATCATCACCAACAACTTCTTGCTCAACATGTAATATCTGACAATTCCTGGGAATACCATCTATGGCATGCATGGCCATGTGTCTCAGAAAAGTTGTTTTACCCGTCCCGTTTCTACCAACAAGCCCTGTGTTGAGATTAATTCAAACTAATTTAGTTTTGTTAATTAGCCTAGTTGTCAATATAATTAGTGAGGGTTAGTTAGTTAGAATTTAAGTAATCAAATGAAGCACTGTAAAGAAGTGTACTTATGTGTAAACAAAGTAATAACATATCAATAAAAAAAATATGATTGAATATCATTCATTTTGCTCTCCTTTTCTCTCTAATTCACAAAGTGTGTGAATGCATGAGGTTTATCCTTAACACCCTGCACATTCATCACGCATAGCAAACAAAACAGCCATTCATTTTTTCATTGTTTCAACTTTTAAGGTCCAAATCCACACTACCAAGTAAAGAGGGAAAAAAATTCACCATAATGTCTTCCAAAAGAGAGTGTGACAGAACCATCAACAATGAGATCATGGCCACCAACAGAGATAGTGAAATTATCCATGTGAATATCTTTCACGGTGTGTCCACCACCGCCCTCGTGCTTCACACACGCAACAGGCATGCCTGCTCGCACAGCTTCCATTTCCGCCAAATGCAGTTGGAACTTTGCCTGTTCATAATCATCACTTAGAATGAATACTAATAAAAAGGAAAAAGAGTGAATAAAATTGAATTGATTAAGATTTGAAACCTCTCTCTGGCGTTCGTCTTTCCTTTTTCTCCTTTCGATCTTTAATTTGTCGCGTTCGGATAAGAGAGGACCGTCTACAGGCTCAGGTTTCTTCTTGGGAGCTTCACCGTCGTCCAAACCCTCGTTCATACGAAACGGCGTGGCGAGGCTTCGTACAGTTGGTTTCGCCTTCACCAAACCGCGCTTCCCAAACTTTTCCGAAAGTATGCTACATACCTAAATGAAATGAATCACAGTCAGTTAGTTAGGCAGTGGTGGCGGAGTAATTGATTGATGAATAGATAGATATATAGAAAGAGAAATGAGAATGGACGAACGGAGCGACACTCGGGGAAGTCGTGGACACATCCGGCAGCGACGAGAAGTTCTCCGAGAGCATCAAAAGCGCCTTCGCCTTCGAGTCCGAAATCGAAGTCTTCGTCGGCGAGGACGTTGACGATATAACTGATGATTGGTTCATCGACGTCGACGATTCCATCTCCTAGAACCTCGTGAACCACTGATCTGGCCACCTCCGTCATTTTCCGCTTGCTCACTCTCAACTCACGACGGCTTCACCTTTCCTGTGCACCCTACTTACTGCTTTTCCTTATTCTTTTTTAGGGGTAAGAGGTTTCACGGACTGATTACACACAATAATAACTCCCTTTTGTTCGTGGTAAAAATGTAATGTTGCTGTATGTGTTTTTTTTTTTTTTTTCCGGAAAATATAGAGTAAACTCCACTATAAAGTTAAACCAGTGTCAAGTCTCACGTTCGAATCTGAGTACTCTTTGTGTTTTGGTTAGTTATGAGATGAAACTTGATTTAAAAAAAATTTATTTTGTAAAATCAGTTTTAATTAAAGGTGAACTGTAATTAGAGTTGATTTTATATAAAAATGTGTTAAATAAAATTTGGTGTGCAAGTTTTTGTTTGGAATTCAAAACTTATGATAAAATTTCATAATATTTAAATATATCGAAATCAATTTAGCATCTCTAATATTATTTTTTATTTTTTTAAAGAAAATTAAGCATACATTTAAACTTACAGAGGATGAAATAACTCTTTGGAATTGACTTTTTGAGACAAATATTGTAAAGCTGTATGAAAGTATTTATGAGA
>JBBPBT010000685.1:4575580-4586901 GCA_037974875.1 Cicer bijugum
TATTGTAATTAAATTTCATTAATATTTATTATTCAATAGATAATAAAATAGATTCATTTAATATTAATTTGTTAAAATAATATTAATTTTAAATAATTTTTTTATTAATTTTAATTTGAAAATAATAAAATAGAGAGCATAACAGAATCATGATATGATTAATAAAGTGTCTTTTAAACTATTGTTTTAATAGCTTTATTCTTAGATCAACTATGAAAATTAGATTTCTTTAAATGAAAAAATTAAAATGACGACTAAGAGGGACTCATAAATATTTAAAAACTAAACATAAAAATCTTAAATTTACTAGACTAAGAATATATTTAATAAAAAAAAAAATTTGTCTCAAGTCCTAAGTGACAAGCAAACACGAAAAATTGATGTCCTTATTATATTAATGAGATGAAAAAAAAAATAAAAAATACATAGGCCAACATTTGTTAAAATATGGAAGAAAGGATCAGTGGAACATACTCAACAGTACCATACTTAGCCTAGCCACATTGATGAACTGCATGGTTTGGACTCTCTACGGCCTCCCAACGACGCACTCTCACAGCTTACTCGTGGTAACCATCAACGGTGCAAAGTGTCTCATTGAGATAATATATATCACACTCTACTTCATCTATTCTGACCGCAAAAAAAGGCTTAAGCTCTTTCTTGCTTTCATCTTGGAGCTTATTTTCATCACTCTTCTTGCATTTGTTTCATCAAAGAAAATACAAAAAAAATGCAAAGAGGGAGAGAAACTTTAAGGACCTGACTTTGAAGGTCCCAGAGAAATTTTTTATTAATAAGTTCAACAAATAAATATTAATATTGTTAAATTCAATATTATATCTCGGATTTAAACTCACTCATATATATATATGCACACTAAAAAAAGAGATAAACCAATTTTTTTTTCTTTTAAAAAATAGAATAGAATTATTAAAGATACGTTTCAGGATTAAGACTAATGTGAAAAATGTAGAATTAATGACCACATAAAGTTATCATCAAAATATAAGATAGACTAAATAGCATATGCGGTTCTTTAACTTAATTTCAATTAATATTTTAGTCAATTATTTTTTTTCTCTTGATTTGGTCTTTTATTTTAATTTTAAGTGACAATTTGATCATTTATGTTTTCAAATGTCAATGATTTTATCTCTCTCTTTTTTTTTATACAAAATTTTAAAAAATTCGTCAAATTTTTTAAACAAAACTCATAAAAATAATTATCATCTTAAATATAATGCAAATTTCATCAAATGCATAACTCAAATATTCAAATAAGTTTATATTTTCATCTCCAAAAACATCAAATTCATCAAATAAAAAACGACAAATAAATAAATAAACATCAAATTCTTCCAACAACTAAGTCGTATTCCATTGACTTTCACTGAATGACGGAGCTTAACTAAAAAATTTGTGGTGACCGATATAAAAATATAATATATGCTTTATGGTAAAGTAGTTGCGTCAATATTATGCACGACTTTAAATGTAATTATATTAAAATTAAATATCTCTAATGATTTAACAATTGTAATTATTAATAATATAAAAAAATTATATATATATATATAAAACAAATCCTTTTTTATTTTTAATATTTTTACTTTTTTGAATTCAGCATGAAGATGATGATGATGTTTTTGTTTGTTCTTTTAATATTTAATAAAAAATGTTTTAAAAAAATGAAATTATTAAAATAATTATATATTGTATGTGATTTCAACGTTAATAAAAATGAAAAAAATTTAATTTGTAAATAAAAGACTTATATAAAAAAAATTAAAGACCTAAATATTGTAATTAAATAAGATAAAAATGTAACTGTTAAAAATAAATCAACTTTGTTGAAGAACAAAGGAAAATGTGATAAATAGATAAACAATCATAGATTCAGAAAGAGAAAATCTATAATAGATTTTTTTACAGGACTAGTCTCTTTAGTTAGGTTTATGTGAATTTGAATGAATTGCGATTCCTTCGATCCTTCTTGCCCAATGTCAATGGATGCACTCTCGCTCGCTGTCACCCAACCACCCCCTGAAATCTCCGATGAAAAGCAGCTGAAATCGGTACCGGATAAGCTATCGGAACTGGTACTGGAACCATATATTGCATCGGGATCGGATACGGATACGGCATCGGAACCGGAAACGGAACCGGAACCGGAACCACAATCGGATACGAAATTGGAACCGGAATCGGAATCGGAATCGGAAGCGTAATTGGACCCGAGAGAGGATTGGGAGTTTATACCAATTGAAAAACTGACGGTGAATGATTTGGCTAGCCGTTACGACGATGACCCTACTCTTTTTTGTTTTGGATGTCCGCAATTTGTGTATAAGAATAAAGCTTATATTAAAAGTGAGGAGGAGAAAGCCAAAGTCCGGGCTGAGTATTTGAAGCTCTCTCGTTGCACATCTGTACGTATCTTTCTCTTTCTATCTAATTTTGTGTTTCATTTTATTTTTTATATGATTATTAATATCTTAATCTCATCCTGCACAGCGCTTCGATGCTATTCCTGTTCCACCCTTAGCAATTGAATGTGGCAGTATCTTTACCTTTCCCTTGAAACTAACAGAAAAACGTCGCCCTCTTCTTACTTACCTCTCCAATCTTGCTCTGAAAAAGTTTAATGCTAAGAATAAGGTTCTAAATTACTTACTTAACTACCAATATATATAATAGTTTATTCATTCATCCAGTCCACTTCATTAATCTTTCTCTCTTATTTAGGGTTCAAATTATGTGTTTGATGAACTTGTCAAGGCAACCTCTCGTCAAAGACCTTGTGTTACTTATTACATTACCTTTAAAGCAAAAGATGCTGCCCATCCTCATACTTCCGACAGCCCTCCGACAATTTTCCAGGCCGAAGTTTCGAATAAGCCGTCTAGAAAGTCTGTGGTCAAGTCGTGTTCCATTAAAACCTAACATCCACGCCATGGTAACTTTGTTGCATTAATATTATTATGTATGCTTAAATTTTTAGTATATTCAATTTAGATTGTGTGTAGTGTGACCGCATGCTATGGTGGTCCACATTTCTTTGGTTTTTTTAAAATATGACTGTTGAAACTTGATTAGACGGTTCAAATATATCTGGGTGCATGCAATCCTAGGGTTGTGATTGCACCCAATCGCATACATTTTATTCTAGGATAATCAGTTTTTTAGAGACTTAATTTTTTTTAAAAGAAAAGTCTAGAGACTTAAAATTGGTAACAATGTATAGTTCTTTTGAGCTGGTATTTGATTACAATGTTGAAAATTCACAAATTCTAGAGTTGGGAAGTGCCCGTCCATTGTGAACCAATTTTTTCAACTATTCGTTTAAATTCATTTTCATGATCATATTATGGTCCCTAACCATTCTCTCCCACACATCTTTAATCGTTTAGTGAAACACAAAGCTCCGACAACAACTCTCCATCCTATGTTCTTCACACCATTTCTTCTAGTGTCATATCTATTTTGAAATCACCATCTATGACCATCAAGATGAGTCACAATTTGTCGCAAGCAGGGGAGCCAAATGTGGTTGTTCCTCAAGAGCATGTCAAGGGTGAGATTTGAATTAGGAAATGCAAATAGAGACAACAGTGGTATTTGGGAAAGCTGATTTTTATCGACTTACTATCATAAAGAGACTACCTGCAAAAGAAACATCTAGCCTTGTAATGGTGAGTTAGATGAGTTTTCCAACCAATCTTTGATATCTCCCAGGATCAGAATAAGGCTCCCTTCTCTTTACTTATTAGCAATTTTTGGTTTAGATCCATGGGGCAATCAATTGATCTACAACCACATACCCGTTTCTTTAACTATGTCTAATGCATACTTTCTTTGCGAAATGATAATCATATTCTTTAAATGAGTAACTTCACTTCCAATAACATATTTGTAACTCCCCAAATCATTTGTTTGGAAAAAGCTAAATGAGTGCCTCTTTAGTTATGTAATTTTCCCATGGTCATTTACTATGATGACTATGTCATCTTTTAACAATAGAACTGAACTTTCGACCTTGCTCTTGGGGACTGCTTCAACCTATAGAGAGATCTCCCTAGTTTGCAAATTAGACCAATCTCCCCTTGAGCAATAAAGCTTGAAATTGCTCCATATAAATCTCCTCTTCTATTTTCCCATTAAGAAATGCATTTTTAATATCAAGCTAAGCTGGTATAAAGGCTAATGTTAAATGGCAACTATGGCAATAAATATTCAGACATAAATAATTTTTGCTTAAGAGGAGAAAGTATCACCATAATCAAGGTCATAAATCTGGGTATAACCTTTTGGCCACTAGTCGAGCTTTGAGACAATTAATCTGTCTATCGTGCCCAACTTTGATAGTGAATACATATCGACAATCTACAAGTTTCTTGCTAGGAGACGTGGAACTAGGTCTCAAGTACCATCATGCTCCAAAGCTTGCACTTCATAAATCACGGCTTGTTGCCATCCTGGATGATCAAGTGCCTCACAAATAACCATGAGGAGGGAAACAATGATAACTTAAAAAGTTACTATAGGATAAGAATTGTGTTGATTGTGTACATTTCCTAAGAGCAATGGGTAAATCAAGTTCTTCGTCAGGTAGGTCCATAGTAGGTTTGGCTGGTGGAGTATGATATGATTCAATTTTTCTTTCACTATGTTCAAATTCTATAACAGAAATTGATATGCATCGAGTGGTCTTTGAGACGACGTTGATATGTATTGAGTGGTCTTTGAGATGGCTCCGGTGGAGGATTGTTAAGAATATTTTGGGTTGAATCTATACCAGAAATTGATTCTTGCAAAGGAGAAAATGTTGGACCATAATAAGGAATGGGTTATACATCGTGAATAACATGAGTCTCATTTGAGAATGGTAAGAAATATAATTTTCTTCCAAGAATCTTACGTATGTAGGGACACAATAACTATTGTGAATATGAGAGTAACAATGAAATCCATTTTGGAATCTAGAATATCTAAGGAAAACATGTTGGATGGTTCTGACAGACAAAGACAACTTATCTAATCCTCTAGTCGCATATGAACAAAACAAATACATCCAAAAACACTTGGAACAACGTGACACAAAGATTCATTGGGGTATAAGATGGAGTGAGGAACTCTATTGTTTAGAGATGAAGAATGCAATTGATTAAATTAACAAACAAGCAAAACCAGGTATCTATTTTTCCTTTCTACTTTTCGATTTTTCTGAGGGGTTTCTGGGCAAGTTGATTGATGAAGGATACCATGTGTGATAAAAATGAAGAGCACAAGTCAAATATTCTTCAGTGTTGTCACTTAAGAATTTTTATTGTCTTACCAAATTGAGTTTTAATTTCATTGATGAAAGAAGTGAAGATGGAAATTTAGATCATTCTTTCATCAGAAAAACTCATGTGCATTGATATAATTCATCAATGAAAGTGTCAAAATATCTAAAACCCATTGATGTCACACGACTTGGACCCTATATATTCAAATGGATTACAGAAAATGGTTAATCAAAACGACTTTCAATTTGCCTAGGAAAAGAAAAATGAACATGCTTTCCTAATTGGTATGACTTACATGCGTGGGTCTATTTTTTTAACAATTGGAACCATTTGCTTCAATTTAGATAAACTTGGATGTTCCCAACGTTCATGAAGGAGATTTATTGACGGTGCGACAATACAAGCTAAAGAAGGAGTTGATTGGAGGTAGTAAAGACCCTGAGATTCATGTCCTACTCCAATCACCCGACCCATACCATGTTCGAGTATGACAAATGAATTTGAATCGAAGGTTATTGAGCAATCACGAGAATGAGTAAGCTGACTAAAAGATATTAAATTAAAAGGACAAGCATATGTATAAATAATACAAAGTTTAAAGACATGAAAGAGTGAGTGAGACCTGATCGGTTCATTGTGATGCAGCCGTAGAACCATCCACCTAAGTAATGAAATGGGGAAATTTAGGTGCAAAAACTGATGAGAACAAAAAGCTATTATTGGCAATGTGATTAGAGGTACATGAATCAATTATCCACGGACTTTTATTACCCAATTGAGTGATGCATGCAATGGCCTTATGAGCACTAGTGACGATGGAGGATTGAGATTGCTTGGCTGTTTTTAGCTTAAGATACTCTTGATAATCTGCTTCTGAAAATCTTATCTCTGATTTTTCAATCTTAGAGATATTAACAGATTTTGTTGGAACTCATTAAGGGAGTAACAAGTATTTTGAGTATAACCAATTATTTTGCAATAGGAACTTTGAGGTCGTCTGTTTCCTCGACTATGCTGATTGTAAATCATTTTACCACGTAGGACAATGACCAAAGGACCTATAAACAATTATTAAAAATGTACGAACTTGCACTGAATGAGGCTGAGCATTGTACGAATGACTGAACCATACAGATGGAGGCCAAGAACTCCGGATGACAGCAAACTGCTGCCAGATTGTCAGAGGCAACCAAGATTTATTGTGACAATAGTGCCCAATAAGAAAAGTTGGAGCGGGATCAAACCCACTTTGATACCAAGTGGAGGAGAACAATTTAAGAGATTTTGATTGAGGAAAATGAGAAATGCTCGAGCTAGTTGCATTCATCATTTTCTCTATCTATATACTATTTATGATAAATAAAATTTGCATTTACAAGAAAATTAATGATATTACTACTAGTTAAGTGCATGAATGTTATAATACCTAGGTACATGGCTTACTACATACATAACACAGGTTACTAGCTCTACCTTCAACTAGTCACAACTCACAATACAGGTTATGCAATGTAACAAATGCTAGTAATCAAATGCAAGTTCCAGATCCACCTTCGACGAGTTGTAACCCATAACATACTTTACTGATTCTTTATTTCTTTTGTAGGAAATCATGTCCATTGCATTGCATCCACATGTTGTGAAACTGATTTTGGTTGTTTTAGACTGACCAGGTGAAACCAGGTGAAAGCATGAACAGGGTGTATTTTAATTTGTTGGTGTAGCAGTGGTTCATCACGTTTCTCATTTAATTTTCTTTTGTAAGTTTCTTTTCAGGAGGGAAGCATTATCAGTTTTAGGAAAACAATAAATTTTAGTAAATCAGCGAGTATACTTTTAATTTTTTGTACCAAATTAACACAATCATATATATTTAATTACTTCAAATAAATTTATTTGCCAAAGATTAATAATAAAAAAAAGAAAAGTAAAAAACCTACCACTTAATTTATCTTGTTTTGTCATTTTTAGTCTCTAAATAACTATAGCGAGAGCTTTGTAAGCAATAAAAACTATTAAGACAAAATTAATAAATAAACTAGACTAGGTGTTTGTTGCAAATAATTTAGTTATTTATATGAAAAAGAAAATAATTTTTACTTTATTTAGTAGTAGAAGGTCAATTTGAATATTTAAAGTATTGTGAAATTCAATTTTCAAAAATAACTATTATCAGATTTTTTGTTGCACTAATTTAATTTACATTTTATATAACTAAGTAAAAAAATAAATTTTTGTGACAATTAATTAAGTTCTATATATTAATTTTAAAAATAATTTTTTATATTTTGCTATATCCTAAAATTTCTTAGTTTCATCACAATTTCTCAAAATTTTGTTATTTTTTTAGTTTAAATTTTTTTTTACAATGAACACAAGATTACATTCATTTAGATTCACTTCAAGTCACATTAAAGAGACCCTCAATTAAAAAATAAAAATAAAAATAAAGCTAGTGTCATGCTTTAAAATGATCGTTGCGTCTTGCATTGTATCTTAACATTTTGTCGTAACTATGAATTTAAACAAGATAACTTATTTTATTTTATCATCACATGATTTTTTTTAATGAACATAAAAGAAAAACGGCGTAGATTCATGTATTAAAATATACAATAGGCCATCCTATAATTATATAGTAGTGAAATTAAATTAAGGACACTTACTTTTAAATGTAGATTCTAATAAATTAATTCAAAAATCCTTGAAGTTAGTAATGGGAATAGGCTAGGCCGTCCGTAGGGGCCTATGGCCTGACCTATTTAAGGTCTTACCTGACCTGTTTAATAAAAAGGTTAGACTCAAACTGTTTTTAAAGCATATTTATGTAAATAGGCAAAATTCAAGCTTATAAAAAAGCTTATTAGGTCTGACAAGCCAACTTATATATATATATATTATTATTTTTTTCATTTTCTATTTTTTTTTCTTCTAATTTTCATTGCACACACTCCAACAGGTATGTAAGCAACATATATTTTTTTTATAAAAATCAATACTATTTGTTTGTTACCTTTATATTTTATAAAAATTAATATTATTTCTTTGTTATCTTTATATTAATATATAAACTTGGAAATCGTAATTGTCTATTATTACTGAATATGAGTTTGTTTGAGAGAGTTTGTTTAGAGGTAATATTCTGAGTTGTTTGGGAGTATTTGTTTAGAGTTGAGAGATAATAATAGGTGTGTTTGTTTCAATACAAAAATTATTCTTTCAAATCAAAAATCATTTTTTAGGGTTTAAAGGGTGTTTGTTTTATATTTTTTAAAAATCATTTTGTTAAAAAAACATATTTTTTATTTAATATATATATATATATATATATGTGTGTGTGTGTGTGTGTGTGTGTGTCTGTGCGCATCAGAGAATCATGTAAATCGATATGGATAAAGCATCATGTAGATATGGATAATTGTTTATTTGTTATCTTTATATTATATATATATATATAATGATTTTGTTTGAGAGGTAATAATTTGAGTTTGTTTGAGAGATAATAATGGATGCGTTTGTTTGAATAAAAATTTATTCTTTTAAATCAAAAATCATTTTTTAAGGGTTTAAAGGTTTTTTTTTTCTTCATATTTTAAAAAAATCATTTTTTTAATAATTTGCCCATTTATTAATTACTTTTTAGTTCAGTGTCTAACGTATATGTATTTTTTCTTTTGTTTTTGAAGGTTGATAAACAAGAGATACAAATCACCTTGAAGATTTGATATCATATTTTTGTCATTCATTGAGATTTTAATGTGTTTTGTTGGTTGATATATGTGTAACTGTTTATGGGGTTTATTTTGTTTTATTTGTAATTTTTGAAGAACTTTTTAGAGTTTGTTAATTATGAATTCATTTTGTTTTTTGTTTTATTGGAAGGTTGTTGCATTACAAACTTGTTAGTAATTATTTTATTAGATTTAATTATAATTTTATTAGTTTTCCTTGTATATAAAGACTTAATTTAGCCTATTTAAAAAAGTATATAAAATATAACATTTAAATATTTTAATGTAAATAAGGCTTTTAAATAGGCTTACAAGTCAGGTCATGATAGACCGTATGCCAAACTCAGGCTGAAAAAAAAAAATCTATGATAAGCCGTAAGCCTAAAAATTTCATTGTAGGCCAGACTTAGGTCTTTCAAAGTCTCGTACTTGAAGTGATTCATCTCTTTTGTCCCTTGTGGAGCACTTTGTTTCTCTCTCTAAACAATACTTGTTTCCTGACATTTATCACTTCTTAAATACGGCTATATATCGGCGACTATATATCGGTTTAGACAAACAAAATCGACAAATTAAAAAAATGAGAAAAATATTGTACATTAATTGAAATTTGAAATTTTGTGAAATTTAAGTCAATAAAATATTACAATAATAAAAATTGTAATTTAAAAATTACAATAATATTACAATAAAAATGTAGGTTTAATAAAAATAAAATTCTTGAATGAAAAAAATATAAAATTGAAAATAATATATTTATTATGGAGTTTTTAATTCAAATTATTACAAAAATAAATAGAAAATAATTTAGAGAAACTACGACATATAATATTCAAGAGTTTTTTAATGTGAATACAATCACATAATATGAGTAAATTCTCATAAACTATACAAGAATAATTTTATCAAAAAAACAAGAGACCAATTCTCAATCATGCATATGAATAAGATAGACATTGAAACAATGATTAACTAGCAAGATGAAACTAACTTAGAAATAATATTAAAAAGAAGTCAAAATGAAGAAACAAAACAAATGAGCATGTGTGTGATAACGGTCAACTAAAAATATGAAAGGAAGACTTTAAAAAAATTCAAAAAAATAGTTGCTCTAAAACAAATAAGAGAGAAAATTACAAATTTAAAATCTAACCTATTAATAAAAATTAATTTAAAATTTTTCAGAAAAAAGAAAACGTCATTTTTTTCTTTTTAAAATTAACAATAAGATGAAAGTTCAAAAATTTCAACAAGAGATTGTTTATACAATCAGAAAAGAAGTTATTTGTGCATAACTTTTATTTATTTATTTTATGTATTGGGCAAGTATTAATGCCGAAATTTTCAAATAGGAAAACTTGCCAATACTTAAAAAAAAAAGTTACAATAACACTCCTCCGTTAAATTGTAAGATAGATGGTGGAATTTCCAATTCAAGACTAAATAAGTCCGAACTAATTGAATCCTTGTGTCAGAAATTCCCTGCATGGATTTGCCATTTCCATAAAGAATATAATTGAGAACTTTAAATTCCAGATTATCCCTTTCCTAGAACAGATCTTGGGGAAACAATTTTACAAAATTAATACCGTCCAGTATTTGATATAGAATTACAGGTCGAACCAAAACAAAATACTTTTTCTTGGTAGTTGTGATCTATTGGACATAGACCAAAGTGTTAATTTTTTTAGCTTTCTTACTTTTTTTTTACCGTTGTGTCCAAATCAAAAAAATGTGGAATATATCTTCTATTCTTCATTTATGTGTGTGTAGTAACTACCATATATATATATATATATATATATATATTTAGTTTTAATCTAGAGAAATTTAAAGTAAATAACGATGAATAAAACAATTTACTCCCTCTCCATTGATCTCAACTCGAATTTAGGTGATGAGCGTCTCTCTAATCGTTACATTAATAAAAGAATGGAGATGTAAAAATAAAAATAAAATTAATATTAAGTAATAGTAGAAAATCAAAGTTAAACACATACTGTGTTTGTTGTCTTACATATCCGATGTAATTAGTTTTCTACGTTCTACTAGTATTTTTCCAGTCCGGTTAAACAATAAAAGAAAGTTAGACATCTCTCTAATTGTTATTTGATCTATGCGATTATTGTGTAACATGATAGTTTTCCATAATAATTTTGCATATTTGTTTAAGTCTTATTATTCGAATGAAAATTACTAAATAGTTTATATAGACTATGTTCAAATAGCTTAAATGTATTTATTTAAGTAAAAATATTATTCAGGAGAATGTAAGTGATTTGAATATCTAAAGCATTGT
>JBBPBT010000685.1:4616965-4627970 GCA_037974875.1 Cicer bijugum
ATTAAAATATTATTATCAATAGTAATTATGAATACATTAAATAAAAATATATTCATTAAAAATTTAATTGCAATTTAATTTTTTTATTTTTTTAATTCATAAAATTAGTCTTTTTATTTTGAAAATTGATAGTTTTAATTATTTTTTGAATATTTATACTAAATAATGATAATTTGATATATTTTAAATAATTTGACATACAATTTTACGATATAAAATTATTTAAATATATTAAATATTCACATATCAATAATTAAATTATAAAAATAAAAAAATTAGAAGTTAAAATTAAAAATTTTGGAGTCTAATTACGATTTTATGAACGTTAATAATTATATATAGTGTATTATATGTCTATCATATAAAATATATAAGAGTATAATTTTTTAGTTAAAAAATTATAACAAATAATTAAAATTTAAAATAAAAAAACAAATTTTATAAATTAATATAATTAAAACTATAATTAAATTTTAAATAAAAAATAAATAATATTCGTTAATAATATAAAACAACAAATAATATGAGATAAAAAAAAATTAGAATGAGTTGGATGGAATATTAAATTGTAATATTGCTAATGCTTTGGTGAATGGTAACCGATGAGTGTGACTTGACTTGAAGTCTTCTACACCTTCTAGAAACTAGAAATCTAGAAAGGATACAAAATCAAACCCATAAATTACCAACTGCCCCAAGTGGTCCCATTTTACTTTCGCATGTCGGTCTCGTCTTTTGTATACGCGCTTTGCAAATTGCAATTTCATTCCTCACTCGTCCCTACCTAACTACAAGAATAATAGCCAACTAATAATTACCTTTTGAATATTTAAATATTAAGAAATAAATTAAACTTTCACTTCACTATTTAATTAAATTCAATACAAATAAAATGAGAAAAAATAATAAATTAATTAATTACACAAAATTAACTGAAATAAATTATTATTATTATATTCTTTTACATTGACAATGTAAAACTATTAAATTCATATAACATACAACTTTATTAAAAGAATTTATTTCATGCTAAGTAATTTCAAATAGAAATTTAAATAAATTTCTTTGACCCAAGAATACCAAACATTAAATTTTATTTATCTTCCCGTCCATCAAATCACAGATGAATGACAAAGTCAATTTCAACCTTTGACAATTACACACGCAATACCCTTTACCTAGCCAATTAACTTTCCATGAAGGTTCATTCCCCTTATCAATCTTTATTTAACTCTATTTTTATTTTTCATTTTTCTAATCTTTCAATCAAAATTAGAACTTGTATTATTTTTTTCACAAATTATCAACTACTTTAATTTCTGAAATAAACTGAAAAAAAAATCAAGAAGTGGAGTAGCCATGGACAACAACAACAACAACAATGAACAATCCTTTTGGCAATTCAGTGACCAACTAAGGCATCAAGCATCAAATTTAGCGAATCTTTCTCTAAACGATTCCATTTGGAGCAACAACAAGAGACCTGATCAAAGGAGAAACTTTGATGTCAAAAACAATGGAATTTCTGATATCAACAACACCTTCACTAATTTCACTTCAAAACCAAGTGATTTCAATGATGGTTGGAAAATGAACAACAATATTTCTAATGGAACCTTTTTCTCCATGCCACAAAATAATAACTCTCTTGGTGGCTTCAATAAGGGAATTTATTCATCCCCTTATGTTAACAACAACCTTAACAACATCAACAACAACCTTAATAGCATCAATCTCAATGGTTACAAGTCAGGTTTTAAGGGTAGTGATGAGTTTCAAATACCAAAAGGTGTCAAGAAAAACCCCAACATCAACAACAACAACAACAACAACAAGAAGCATGGAGACAACACTGATGTCACCAAAACTTCTGCTGACAAGAAATTCAAAACCCTGCCACCATCTGAGGCCCTGCCTAGGAATGAAACCATTGGAGGATATATCTTTGTTTGCAACAATGATACCATGGCAGAGAATCTCAAAAGACAGATCTTTGGTATGTTCACTCTATCCCTTTATTTATTTATTTAATTTCTCTATGATATCATTATTATCACTAATCATTTTTCATTTTTTTTATATTTGCTTCCCTAGCTTTGGAATTGGGAATTTTAGTATTTGGTGTTAGTGTTGATAAGAGAGACTTAAATTATTGTTGGTAATTTTTGTAGGTCTGCCTCCAAGATACAGAGATTCTGTTAGAACAATAACTCCAGGGTTACCCCTTTTTCTGTACAACTATTCCACCCATCAACTCCATGGTATTTTTGAGGTATGTATTATTTTTCTGCGTATGTCTTCCATTAGAAATAATTTTTTTTTTACTCACAAAATTGACAATAATTTGAGTGGTTAACGAAATTTAAATATATGATTAATTATGGTCAATATATATTTTATTTTGACTCAATGATCGGATGATAGTTAATGAAAATAATTAGATATTGCAAATCATTTATTATTTATTGAATGTTAATTCTTCGTCTGTGTTCAAATATACTTTTGAAAATCGTGATTAACAACGATCAAAATCATAGGTTGATGTATTATGTTAATGTTTATGAGTTGTAATAATTTGTTATATTCATAAAGCATTCAAAGAACATAATTAACCATATACTTGATTCATTAAATAAATTGAGGGTGACTATTTCTTTTGGAATTAGTTTTCTCCCATCAAATTGTGGATTTTCAGCTTGTAAACTTATCAGCTGTGTTTAAATTGGAATTTACATGTAATAATATTATGTGAGGTTTGTTCAGGCTGCAAGTTTTGGAGGATCTAATATTGATCCAACTGCTTGGGAGGATAAGAAGTGCCCTGGTGAATCCCGTTTCCCTGCTCAGGTATAATCTCCAATCTAATTATCATATCTATCTATATTCATATGATCATAGGCAAATTCTAAGGACTGGTACTTGAAAATTATTCAAAACTCTAAAATAGAAATAGAAATTTACGCCTCATTCTCACAACTTAGATGCTAGTAACTTGATAGATGTCTATTGATAAAAAAACAAGGGAAAACAAATATGTGACCCTCAAAATTGAATTTGCCAAACGAATATTAATCAAATTATTGTGTCAATCATAAAGATGAGGAGGGTTGTAAAATTCTACTTCTAAAAAGTATCTTTGATCAATATTAAAGTTTCAAATGATTTTTAAATATTGATCCACGATAAACTATATATTGTGTTGATCCACCAAAACAATTGTATGGTAATAAATTATGTTTCATGATGGTTGTAGGTACAAGTGATCACTAGAAAAGTTTGTGAGCCATTGGAAGAGGATTCCTTTAGACCAATTCTTCACCACTATGACGGTCCTAAGTTTCGTCTTGAACTGAGTGTGTCTGAGGTAACTTCATCATCCACTTGCACAATATTAATCTTTCTTTTTATGAGGATATTTTTTTTTTCTGTTTATTTTTCTCTCTCTCTCTGAATTAAACTTTGTCTTCTTTTTGCTTTCAGGCACTGTCTCTTCTTGACATTTTTGCAGATCAGAATAGTTTCAATGACATTTTCAAAGCTATACCGGCATAAAATGGTAGAAATTAAAGACAATACAACAACATAAAGTTATGAAGAAAATAGAAAATGAAGACTTTGGACTTGTAGAGAGGGTCCAAAGATAATGCAATGAATATGGTGGAGGAAGATTGGAAATTCAGCCAATATATCATATATGTATGATGAATAATGGTTCTAGTACTATCTGTATAGAGGCTGTTAATTATGCCTAATTTCCCCCCATTTTCTGGGTGTATATGAACATCACATAAAAGAACATACAATAAATATGAACTAATTAAGCTTATAGCTATTATGATGTACTCTAAACTACAAATTGAGGCTTAATAGAAAGAAATTGTCTGCATGTTGCAGCTTTATTTAGTGTCTGCCGTGAAGAAACACTAGTGTTATGGTTCATTTTCAGGGTGCTAACTTTAAGTAGTTAGCTAGTTGATATGGCATAAACTCTAGAGAAATATTTGTTTTGCACAGTATTTAGGCACAAATATTTGAGCGCACATACAAATATAAAACAAATTAAACGAAAATGATTAAGCAGGGGAAACTAATTTCAATTGCAGGGCAATCATTTGAGCTATAAATGTTAAATCTGGCGCTACCATTTGATAAGTTATGGCTTCCTAAAAACCATGAACTGCAGGACCTTACTAAAAAGGATCTGCCTAGTACCAATAACTGGACCACAATATTTTTCTGACAGATATACTAGCATAATATTGGTGCATTAGCACGGATTTGCATATGTGTGACCAACTTATATAAGGTTGACATTATTTCTCTACGTGAATTAAAAAATAATCAACTTATATAAATATAAATTGTGAATATCTTTAAAATATTAGAAACAATGGTAGATGAATATTTCCAAAATATGACTGCACAATTTTTCTCATTAATTTATAATATATTATAAACTAAAGTGAGGTAAATAAAACTTAAGCATAATTGCAGAGAAAAAAAATTATAAAATGTTCAATCTCATCATTGACGTGTTCCATATATGTCAGTGATTTTAAAAAATTTATTAGTGAAAATTTGTCTTATGTATAATAATTATTTTAAAATTTTTATTATTGATAGTTTGTCTCGTTTAAAATAGTTTAATCTCATAAGTGACAATTTTAAAATTTTTATCAGTGATAATTTTGTCTCGTATATGATAGTTCAATCTCAAATGACAATTTGTGTCATGTATTCTAATTATTTGAAAAAAATTATCGGTGAAATTTGTTTCTCGTATATGATAATTTAATCTCATCAGTGACAATTTATCCTGCGTATGATAGTTAATTTGAAATCTTTTATTGTATATAAAAAATATTATTAGTGAAAATTTGTTCCGTATATAATAGTTTAATCTAATAAGTGACAACTTGTCTCATGTATGATCATTAATTTTCAATTTTTATTAATGAAAACTTGTCATGTGTATGATAGCTTAATATCATCAATGACAAGTTGTATCATTTTGTTTTACTAAGAAGAACTTATAACATTTCATTCATGATAATATGTTGAATACAATAAGAGACGTCAATAAAGACGTGAAAACGAGCTAAATATGTAATTGTCTAAACACGAAAATGAATAATTTCAATTAACTTGTCTTTTAATAAACTCAACACCAGAGTTTGTATACAAATTAGAAAAAAGATGTCTTCAATCATCAATAATAGCACTAAATTCAGTAATATTTCTCTGTGAACTGTAGAATAAATCAACTACGCTTTTTGAGTTAAGTTCAAAATCATCAGGTCTCAACTGGAGTTCATGAACCCATTTCAATGCATAGCGCAGGCTGGTCACTTCACTTATGTTAACAGAGCAAATAGGTGATGTTGATTCTGTTATGGGAAACACAAAGTTTACTTTGTTGTCACGGATACAAATTCTAGTATCCATTCTATTTAATCTTTGAGAAACGAAGTATCCATGTTGTATTTGTATTGACCCGAAGTCGATTTCTGCCATGTTATTCTACTTATGCCTGTGACATTGTTGTTATCCGTGACACTACTTGGACAATTTGTATCATGTATGATAATTATTTTAAATCTTTTATAGTAAGAATTTGTTATGTATATATTAATTCATTTACAAAAATAACAAATCTATAATTGAATTAATGAATAACTAATCAACAATAAATGAATTTAAAATGATGTCTCTTTTCGATGTCTATGCTTTTTGCCCAATAAAATTAATCATTTCCTCTTTTTTTGGTTTTGTTTGCTTTCACAAAATTAGATTACAAAATATATAATATGTGCATTTAAAAGTCAAAGTAATTTTGTCCGTGATTATCTGCATTTTCTTTTTCTTGATCAAGTTGTGCAAAAACTGTGTCATCCTATACAACATACCTCATATGGCTACCCTATTTTCAACTACTTTTCAGCTCTATATGTCTTAATCTTTTTCACCAACTTTCCACTTCATCAAACACAGGTCATCATACATTTTTATTCCATGGATACAAAGATGTATTAATTGAGAGAATTGTGGCATATTAATTGAGAATACTCAAACTCAATAATTTATTTTAACAACTAAATCTATTTTGTCCATCGAAAAAAAATTATTTAATTAAAAAATTTCAAATAATAGGTTTATATTAAAAACTATATGCAATCTGAATTCCACCTTGTGAGTTTAACTATTGAAGACATTCCAGGCCATGACTCCATTACATTTATTTGTGACTCATGGGTTTACAATGCTAAACAATATCGCAAGGACCGTATTTTCTTTGCTAATAAGGTAAACTAAGCTATTTATATTTTATTACCAAAATTAAATATTTGTCATTATTTCCTCATGATAATGGATGAATGACAGGATTTTCCACCACAAAGCAAGCTAAATGACTTTTGCTATCATCAACTCATGAGTTAGAAATATGAGATGCTATTAAGACATGGGTGAATGACTATGTTAGATTGTACAAGACAGATGTTGCAGTTCAAAGAGACCCTGAGCTCCAAGAATGGTAGAAAGAAATTGTAGAGGTTGGTCATGGTGATCATAGAAATAAGCCTTGGTGGCCAGAGATGAAGACCATTGAAGAGTTGGTGGAATCTTGCTCTATAATCGTATGGCTTGCTTCTGCATTCCATGCAGCTGTGAACTCAATATCCTTATGGTGGTTTAATCTTGAACCGACCAACTCTTACAAGGAGGTTCATTCCTGAAAAAGGGACAAAAGAATATGAAGAGATGGTTAAGTCTGATCAGAAGGCTTATTTGAGAACAATCACACCAAAGACTGAGGCACTTATTAAAGATCCTGATTTGTTAAACCGACTTGGTCCAGCTCACATTCCCTACACTTCACTTTGTCCTACCAGTAAAGAAGGCTTGACTTGCAGAGGAATTCCCAACAGTGTCTCAATCTAAGAAATTCCTTGTGTTGTGTTTGTGGTCTTCCTTAATTAGTATTATTTTTGCACCTTCCAATAACATACATAGATGAGAGATTTATCCTGTCTATGTATGATTATCCTTTGTTTGTTTTGTATTGTATTTTGTTGTTCAGATTCCGTTTGTTTTTCTTTATGTTCTACCTTAAATAAAACATTGCATAACTAGTACTATTGTTGAATTGTGAAGAAGAAAAAAACTAGTACTGTGTTATTGTTGCCCCTTTACATAGATGAGACTGATCTTGTCTATGTATGATTATTATTTTTTGTTTGTTTCAGTATTATATTGTATTGTATTTTTTGTGTCCAAATTCTGTTTCTTTTTCTTTTGCTTTACCTTCAAAAAAGCCATGCACATATGAACATTAGTTTATTTTGTTTCTTTTTTTGGCACACAAATGAACTTTAGTTTATTTATGCAGGGTTGTCTTTGTATGTTATACTAACAACAAAAGATCATTTTTTTGGATTAAAAGCCCCGTACTGATTGGCAACAATTCCTTGGAATAAACACACACAAAAAAGCACAGTACATTAAGAAATTTGAAATTTAATTACATAAATAAAATGCACTGCTGTTTAAGCATCATTAGTATTCAAGAGACATCAGAAAATCCTATGTATGCAATCTCTGAATGATTAGAAACAAGCATCCAAGAGACAACAGCAACACAATGCAGCACAACTGCATAAAATTATGAAATTGTACATCAAGTAAGAGAGAGAATAAATTTGATGTGATAATGAAATGAAGAGGAGTGATTATAATTACCATCCCTTCCAGAAACCATCACCCTTGGATTTAGTTTCCCCTGCAACATTTTGAGGGTAATTTGGATGATCTTGATTGGTAGGATAACCAACAGGAGGAGGAGGTGCAGTTGAAGGTGGAGGAGGGTACACTAAATTGAAAATAAAATTAGATTAATATGAAGCTAGTATATATGTATGGAGTAGGAGAATGAGTTGATTAATTTACCTGTGGAAGGCATCTTAATATTGAAGGATAGTTTGAAAAATAAGAATAATGAATAATAGTTTTATATATAGAGAGATGGAGGCGAAGAAAACAAGGTTTGACGGCACAGCGCGTGAACGATTGGAAAGGATAGGATCAAAGATGAAACTTTTGAGCGGCAAGTAAAGAGATAGATAGTAACCATTTTTATAGTATTCGTTTTGTTTACGAGTGAGTAGTTGAACAACATACTACTGATTACGGACGGTTTCTTTCGGAATGCGTGTCCTTTCTGATTCATGGTTGTCTCTTTCGGTAACCAAACCCCACTTACTGCTCTTGGCTAACCTCTATTTTCCAAATGTTTATGTTCCATCTCATGCAAATAACAACTAAAGGTAGATAATATACCTTTGATTTGATTATTGTTTTATTATATTGATAAATTTTTTAATAGTTTTTGGTGTATTTTGATTTGATTATTGTTTTATTATATTGTTTTGTTTATATATTAATTTTGTCATGACCCGAAATTTAAATGTCGTGATCGGCGCACAAGCTATACTTCTAGTCTGACAAGCCTATCAATTAACTTAACAATTAAATAACTAAACCGTTCTCTAACCATTTCAAAACAAAAATACATATATTTTTTTTATTCGAAATTTTGACCGTAAATTTAACATTTCCAAATTTATGAAATCTCTGTCAAATTCTCAATCCAATCACAATTCAAACAACATAATCAAGTTTCTTAATGCACTTTCCAACAAACTAAATAGACTTTCTAAACTCCAAAATAGCTGCAAATTATATAGACTCAACAACTGTTACAAAAAGGTCATCGATCAAAGAGGCCTACCAAAAAAAGGAAGTATGTTGAGACTTGAATCAAATAATTGTTTCCTACTCAGCTGATTGCGAATCTAAAAAAAATAAGCAACATAACGGGTAAGTCACAAAGACTTAGTGAGGAGACAACAACCACCATCAATTGGAAGGGAAACACAAAAGGCACGAGTAATTGTTTAATCGCTTGACAAAAATATTAAAATCCAGTGAATAACGAAACGAAATCAAAATGAACAATCTTAAAATCATCATAAAAATCAAACAAGTAACAATACAAATTTTTAGAATCAAGAGGCGACTTTATCTCATTGATAGCCCTTTCCTCCTAAGAGTGGCCTTTCCCTTAGGGGCGACTCCATCTAACGGATGGCCCTCTCCTCCCAATCTCGCAACGCATCATCACATATCAATTAGGAAGCTTACAACTCGTTGATAGCCCTCTCCTCCTACGGATGACCTCTCTCGTAGGGGCGGCTCCATCTAACGGTTAACTTTCTCTAATCAACATGTGGTAACTAGGTGCACCTAACACAGTTAAGGATTTAATAATTATAACAACGATTTCCCAAAACACGCGTTTAAAATTATTTCATCGAAATTCATGAAAAATATATTCAATCGCATAACAAATAAATATTTAAATACTTTAACTCATACGTAAATCCAACAAATAACATGTTATATATCAAAGACCATTAAATTAAATAATTGACGAAATTGTGATAAAATTCAAATGTTGTGTTTCCCAAAATTTTCAATAAATACTTTAGTATAGAAAACAAGTAAAATAATTATAATAGCAGTATAAAAATATATGACGATGATCGTCGTCAACTCACAGCTATGGAGAATCGTCTAACTTTGCTCTCTCAGCGGACAAATCTGAGTATCAAGAATATTTACAAGACTTTAGAAAAATCTATTCTACAATTTAACTAACTCTAGAAAACCCTAAAAATCATCTAAATCTACTATGAGCATAAAACTTGCAAGGATTTCCAATTTGAGGAAAGGGGGGTGCAAGAAGCTCGTGAGGTAACATTGCCGGTATCGCTGAAGGGTCGGGGTGTTACAAATTTTTGGGCTAAATTACATGTTGTTATTTAACTTAATTTCATATAATGTTGTAATTCTTTACCATTTTTTTTTTCGAGTTGGTCCTTTATTTTAATTTTAAGCGACAATTTGATATTTTATATTTTAAAATTTCAACAATGTTATCAATTTTTATACAAAAATTCAAAAAAAAATTATCAAAATTTTCAACCAAAATCTATAAAATTAATAATCATCTTCAATATAATGCAAATATGAGTTTATTTCAAGTTTTATACACTCATATTTTTATCTCCAACAACATCAAATAAAAAATGCAAATATGAGTTTATTTCAAGATTTAAGTTATGAATTTGATTAAATTTGTATTTTATTGAAGATGATAATGAATTTTAAGGATTTTGTTTGAAAAATTTGATGATTTATATGAATTTTTGTAAAAAAAAAAAGACAATATTATTGACATTTTAAAACATAAAATATCAAATTGTCACTTAAAATTAAAAAAAAATGACCAATTAAAAAAAATATATAAAAGACTAAAATAATTAAAATAATGTCACTTAATTTTGTTTTTTTATATTTATACACATCTTTTTAGATTCATATATGATTTTTCTATTTTTTATTAATAAAATAAACATTATTAATTAATAAAATACAATATATAGTTAATAAAAATATATGATATACGGTATATTATAGTATTTATGTCCAAAAATGTGTTTAAATAACAGTTTTATAAAATTATGTTGTGTATTGTTGATTTCATATGAAGAAAAAATATATATTTTATTCTAGTATTTGGATCAACATTCTTTAATGGCCCAAGTTTAGAGTGGGCCGAGAATAGAATAAGTCCAGCAATAATGTATATTTGGGTTAGTTTCTTTCTTCAGATTTCTATTTTTATTATTGATTATTGAATTATTAAACATTATCACATTTTGTATATGATATATAAATAATAATAAATAAAATAATATTATTTTAATAAATCATGTATTTAAGATACACCTTATTATAATATAATATATATTATATTATATTTAAATATATTATATTTAAATAACAATTGAAATTAGTCAAAAATAAATTATTGTTGTAAAACAGTTCTATATTGTTTTTTTTTAAAATAAACTTTCATAATATTTTTCAAAATTATAAATTAACA
>JBBPBT010000685.1:4628231-4650639 GCA_037974875.1 Cicer bijugum
GTTTATAACACATCTCATATTCAAGATGATAATAAAATTTAAAAATATATATTTTATTGATTCATCAAATACTAAATTCAAATATGATAAATATACAATAATTTATCTTATGTTCGTCAATAGATTACCAGACTTTAATGTTTTAATTTTTTTTATATTACAAAATTCAAAAGTCATTTTAAAAATTATCGGTGTACTTATTTAATATAATAAATATATTTTTGTAATATTTTAAACTTTTGAATTTTAAAACATAGGAAACATTAAGAATATAATTTTTTATATTTTTATATTTTAAAATTGGAACATTTATGTGTGTTCTAAATATTTTAGATATTTTTTTTAGAAAAAAATTCAAAATGTTTAAAATTATCGAAAAGAGCAAAAATGAAATTTTAAAAAATTGTATAGATGATAGGACTAACCGTAGGGGCGGCTAGTAGATTCTGCTAACAATTAGGGTGTACTACAAAAATATTGAATTTGTCTCCAAATTACATGTCCAAATACCATGATGATATATGGTTTTGTTTGAGAAAATAGGACTAGACTACGGTCAAATATGCACCAATTAATAGACAAGTTCAACCCAAAGCAACCGTGTATGATTATTATTATTTTTTATTAAATAAAATATATATGAATTGTATTTCGGATTTATGACACATGGAATTTCTCATATCTTTGAAGCCACAAATTCGTAGGTACGAACCAATTCCTTCTTAACTAAACCAATATTGAATGTGTTATTATTATTATTATTATTATTTTCCAACGCATCACTTATTAGATTCCTTCTGGAAGCAGCCAACTTTTGAACTGTTTCCTTCACACGCCTACGTTTCTTTACATCTAGTCTTTTCTTTCCTTCCTTCTTCTAAGTTCTTTCTCATATCTCATTAATTGTTTGTTACTACTTCTCTATTCACCATTTTGATAATACTACTACTGCTGCTACCCACGGGAGGAACGAACCAAGGTATTTTTATTTTTAGGAAAATTCATTATAATCATTTTGCTACTCTTTTCTTTATTTACTTTTTAATATTTTAGGTTTTGGTTATGGCCCATTTTTTTAGCTTAACTTCCTTTTATTCATTTTATTTCCCTTAATTTTGCTGGAAATAAACAACTAATGATTCAACATTATTATATTTGATGAAGACTTCTATTCTATTTGTTCAAGATATTGGTTTAGAAAAAATATAATAGAATTCAAATTAGAATACAATTTTAATCTAAAGTTAACAAATAGATTAATAATTCCCTCAACATATTGTTTTTTTTTTTTTTCTAATCCAAATTAACTTATACTATTTTTTAGGGGTAGGGAATGTCTATTTACTTATCTTGTTCCATATTGATATATCTAGTTACTTATTTTTAGAGTTATTTTCATTGATTATTACTGTGTCTGTAATTGTAGGTGTTAATTGTTGATAGATTTGAGGAAAGTATGAGTGAGAACCTTAGGAATGGAAGTGGGAGTTCCAGCTCCAGTTTGAGCAGCAGCTTTCATGACACAGAGGATGACCAAACTATTGCAAACATGTTGGCAGAAGACGAAACTCTCATCGCAGGAAACAGGCAGCTTGGGAAGCGCCTTTCCCACTTAGATTCAATTCCGGTATGTATATGTATATGTATATATGTATGTATGAATCATATGCTATTGCTTTTGCCTTTAACTTGTGTTTCCTTAATCATGACGAAACTAACTAAATGTCGCCTTTGTAATTAACAGTTGTCAAAATTTATCAATTTGGGGCTTCAACTAACATCATTAAAATACTTGTAACTTATCTGGATTATTTATTCTAATTTCCAAATTTTCATGTAATCAGTCTACTAATACAGATTTTCCATGCTAAGTGCTACCTACTTTACACAACCTTTTGTTCAATTTTTGTGGTGTATAGTGTACTGTTTGTTACATGCTGAATTTAAGATGAGAATACTAATTCAGTATGTTGGCAGCATGCTCCCCGTGTTAATGGAGAGATTCCTGATGTCAATGACGCAACACTAGATCATGAGACACTGTCGGAAAGGTTGCAAACACTACCTTGATGTACAATTATCAATTTTTTTTTTTTTGTTTTAAAACTTCACAAATGAAATGTTTTATTACATATCTGTCTATGTATTTTAAATGAAATTAATATTTCCCTGTTTGTACACTGTAAGCTCTGCATATTTTCCTCAATCTTATTAATGCAATGATGAGGGAGACAGACAAATAGAGAGATAGTATGTTCTTTGAGAACATTATTTATTATACCCCTTTTATTTTTCAATTTATGTGAGAATTTTACATTTCTGAACATATTTCTTAAAGGGGAAACCTAAGTTAAAATCAAGCTATAACTTGATTGAGAATTTTGTGCAATAGAGAGTTGTATATATGTCAATAATGATGGTTTAGAACCATGGAATGGAGCATAATTGATGTGAAACAAAATGCTTATTTGTGCTTATTCCTAATGTATTCTGTTTTACTTACATGATAATTATGCTGAGCCATTTTCTACAGGTTGGTTACATATGGCTTGTCAGAACTACAAATGGAGGGTGATGGGAATTGCCAGGTTTTTAGGTTCCTTTCCTTGAAAAGAAAACTTATATGCCATCTTACCTTTTCCCCATTACGTTGGTACTTTTGTTATACATTCCTTCAATATAGCTGGTCTAATATCTGTGAAAATTTTACTTAACAGTTCCGAGCCTTAGCAGACCAGTTATTCCACAATCCTGAATACCACAAGCATGTAAGGAGGCAGGTTATTAAGCAGGTAGGTTTGTTACTGGCATACCCTTTTTAGTGCACTAATTTCTTTGGCTCATTTGAAATATTTGCACAAAACACTATATGGTCCTCACCTATTTTTCTTACTTAATGCTATTTAACTGTATTGATGATTGGACAGTGTTACGAAGTATTCAGTTTTCTGATCGAGAGATTAAAGTTTGTTCTTTACCTAATTTTCACATTCTGATATGTTATTTCTTTTTTGGCTTGTATATTTTCTCCCAGCTAAAGAATCACAAAACATTGTACGAAGCTTATGTACCAATGGAGTACAAAATCTACATAAAGAAGATGAAAAAGTTAGATATCAGTGGTGATCGATTTTACTTTGATTTCATTAGAGAGCACATTATTAATGATAAGACTAATTCGGTATTTGCATGGTGTCTGGCAATAGATCAGGAGAGTGGGGAGATCATGTTACTCTACAAGCAGCTGCAGACCGTGTGAGTTATCTAAATTCTACAAATTTACTTTAGCTGAAATTTTAAGAAGTTTCATCTTTGTTTTTCTTTTCTTTTTTTTTTTGAGAGCAGCTGCAGATGCTCATTTTTGTGTGCTTACTTTCTATTCTAATTTTAATTTCTACAAAAAAATTTCTTTCAATATTCCATACTTACATATTTATCTGTGCATTTACTGCTAAAGTTGTATTCTGACACATGGTTTTTCTTCAGTTTGATGCCAAAATTTGCTTAGTGACCTCTTTCAGAGACACTTGCTATATTGAGATCCTTCCGACTAACAAAAGTCCCAAAAGAGGCAAGTATTGTTTATGCTTCTTTGTTGATGGTTTGTTTTGTTTGTCTTTATCTTGAAATTCTCCTGTTGACTAGTATACTGTATTCTTCAGTTAGTTTACATTGTATTTAGTTTGTGTATTGAATTATGAATACTATAACAGTGAAGACCACTATAGTTGGAGCCCTAAGATAGTTAGTTGTCATGTTGCCTGATTTCATGATTAGGGAAAAATGGTCAGCAACAAATTTTCCATCTTGACAATAGAGTAAAAAATAATGGAGGAAAAAAAAGTGAAATGTGCCATGAAATAACAGTATCATAATGTTTCGGAATCATTATCTCTAACACATAACTTGGAATATTTAACTCATTCTCGATATTCTCCAATTAGCATAATAAGTTACATTTAACCAAAGACTATTTGATATGGCGATAGTGCGCCATCTCTATTTAATAGTGGTGTTTCGCTCAAAAGGCATGTAGGGATATTCAATCAAAATCATTAACTTTCAAATAGCTTGATAATTGGACGAATTGGTTCTTTATAGTACTTCAATTATTAACTATCAATCAGAACAGAATGAAAAAACAAAATGCATCCTTAGGTTTTTAGTTTATCCCTAACTCTCAGCTTTATAATAATTTCATACTGATTAATATGTGATTATGACTCGTTTTTGAATTATAGAGCTATGGCTAAGCTTTTGGAGTGAAGTGCACTATAATTCATTGTACACAAGCGGAGGTGATGTATCTGATAATTTTCAAATGGATTTTTCTTTCTTGCTTGCTCTATCAAACAATAAGCTTTTTTTTTTTCTTCAATGAATTTACAGATGTTCCTTCTAGACTACCAAAGAAAAAGTATTGGCTCTTCTAGACAGATGACAGATTAAGAAATCATGAGAAGAACTGAGTTTATAACGGATAATGCATAATATTTAGCAAATTATCATATTTGTACAGATTACATTCATTAAGCATAGCTAAACTCGATGAATTTATTTAAACTTTCATTGTACAGTCTGATTTCATGACAAGTAGAGTGTAAAATTTATTTATTTCCTCTTTGTCTTGGTTGTGTTGAGTGTTGATGTGGGAGTAGTTTATCAACCCAAAGAGGAACTATAACAATCTAGATTTAAAAGTGTTGTTGCATTAGTACCCTTCTGTAACATATTTTCAAGAAATTTGATGAGCAAATGAATGCCAAAAAGTTCTTTTGCGACTGTGATATGCTTGTGATTGCAATGGCTATCAAGTGCCCATAGACATAGTCCTATAACTATGTTAGGGTTGTTTGAGTGAGGAAAGGAAGGAAGAAGAATTAAGAATCTAGGGAAATAATTCCGAAGATTAAGATGAATAAATTCAGGAATTCCTAATTGAATGAAAGGAATTCGAGTGTCTAATATTAATTGATAGAAGGAAGTACAATGGGATAATATAAGCTAATGATCATGAATGAGAGTTACTTACATTCCAAATAACCTCTTATATAGATTCTTAACAACCTCCTACCTATGAATTCTCAACAACCTCCTACCTATGAATTCTCAACAACCTCCTAACTAATTTGTAACTACTTACTAATAACAGAAATTCCACTACTTACTAATAACAGAAATTTAGTAACTAATTCTTAATGCTAATCTCTAACTTCTAGCCTAACTTCTAGCTTGTTAACTAATTGGAACCATCCCTAACATTGCCTCCTCATTCAAAACATTCTTGACCTCAAGAATGAAAATTGGGAAACCTTTTGCGTAGATCATAATAAAACTCCCATGAAGCATCTTCAACAAGTTGATGTTTCCATTTAACTAGGACTTTGGTGACTGCTTGACCATTACGCTTGACTATAGCTCTATCTAAGATCAGTTCAGGTTCCTTTAGAGCAGTTACTGGTTGCACTGAATCCGGAACAGCAGTTGAAGCAATTGATTTGCCAATATGCTTCTTCAATTGTGAGACATGGAACACATCATGGATTTGAGAATGGTTTGGTAAACCCAATTGATAAGCTACAGCCCCAATTTTTCGAATAATAGGAAATGGGCCAAAAAAATTTGGTGCCAACTTCGCATTTGCTCTGTTTGCCACTGATATTTGTCTGTAAGACTGTAGTTTCACATAAACCAAATCACCAACAACGAATTGCCTATCAGTCATGTGTTTGTCAGCCAATTGTTTCATTCTCTCTTGAGCTCTACGCAGATGGAACTTAAGAACCTTGAGCATTTCCTCCCTTTTTGCTAGAGTTCTATCCACCAATTGCAACTTGGATTCTCCCGACAAATAAGGTAAATAATTTGGGGCAGGCTGACCATAGACTATCTCATAAGGAGTGGCATGAATTGAAGAGTGATAAGTAGTGTTATACCACCATTCAGCCAATGGTAACCACTTGTGCCATTGCTGAGGTCCATCATTGCACATGCATCTTAAGTATGTTTCCAGGCATCTGTTGACCACCTCTGTCTGACCATCAGTTTGTGGATGGTATGCTGTTGATAATTGTAGTTGCACTCCTTGAAAAGCCATGAGTTCTTGCCAAAAGTTACTTATAAAAACTGAGTCCCTATCACTGGTGATAGATTCAGGGAAGCCATGCAATTTGAAGATGTTATCTAAGAAGGATTGAGCCACGGTTGCAGCAGTGTATGGATGAGCAAGGGAATTGAAGTGTGCAGCCTTACTGAGTCTATCAACTACCACAAAAATGACTTGTTTCCCATTGGATTTAGGTAGACCCTCGATAAAATCCCTAGTGATATGTTGCCATACATGACCAGGTATAGGTAGAGGTTGCAGCAGGCCTGGGGAAGCCACTGTCTCATACTTACATTGTTGACAAGTAACACATTGTTGAACAAATGCCTTCACATCCTTATTCAACCCTTTCCAGTACACAACAGGCTTGATTCTCTGTAAAGTAGCATTTCGACCTGAATGACCACTAGGTGCAGCTTCATGGAACCACTTAAGTAGGTCTTGCCTAAGCTGCAAATCCCTGCCCACTACCAATCTACCCTTCCTCCTAAGCTCAGCCTTGGTCCACGTGTAATGCTTGTGGACGCATTTGTTAATCTGCAAGCTTTGGATAATAGGCTGCAAATTGATATCATTAGCCCACGTGTGTTGAATTCTAGCATACAAATCAGATTGTAGTGTGTGGAGACCCAATGCTTGGCAATTTATGCCCTCTACCTTGGAAAGAGCATTTGCAGCCACATTGTGCTTGCCTTGCTTATGCTCAATCTGGAAATCAAATTCCATGAGCTTAACCAACCATTTTTGTTGAAATTCAGTCGTGAGTCTTTGGTCCAACATGTACTTAAGACTCCTATGGTCAGTTCGAATAGTGAATTGCTTATTGAGCAAGTAATGCCTCCATTTCTGGACTGCAAACACTACTGCCAATAGTTCTTTTTCATAAGTAGAGTAGGCTTGTTGCTGCTGATTGAGCATTCGACTAATAAAGGCTATAGGGTGTTGATTCTGCATCAATACTGCCCCTATACCAAACCCTGAGGCATCCACTTTAATAACAAAAGTTTGAGTGAAGTTTGGCAAAGCTAAGACTGGTGCATTGGTGAGTAAGTCCTTCAGTTGCTGAAAAGCAGTTTTTGCTGCCTCTGTCCACACAAACTTGTCCTTCTTTAACATATCAGTGAGAGGTCGAGCCACTGTGCCATATCCTTTAACAAATCTTCTATAGTAGCCTGCTAACCCCAAGAAACCCCTTAATTGCTTAAGGTTTGTTGGTAATGGCCACTTCTGCACTGCAATAACCTTAGCAGGATCCGTTGAAACCCCTTCAGCTGAAATGAAGTGACCTAAGTATTCAACCTTAGGTACCCCAAAGAAACATTTGGACTGCTTGGCATATAAGTCATTCTTCCTCATGATTGCCAAAACCTTGTTCAAATGAACAATGTGCTCATCTAATGATCCACTATAGACCAATATATCATCAAAAAATACCAGTAAAAATTTCCTCAGGAATTCTTTGAATACTGAATTCATCAAGCTTTGAAAAGTTGCAGGCGCATTTGTCAATCCAAAGGGCATTACCAAGTATTCAAAATGTCCACTGTGAGTCCTGAAGGCAGTCTTATGGATATCTATTGGATCCATTCGCACTTGGTGATAACCAGCTCTTAGATCAATTTTTGAAAAAATGATAGAGCCATGCAACTCATCCATCAAATCCTCAACCAAAGGAATAAGAAATCGATCCTTGACAGTTGCCTTATTCAAATCTCTATAATCGACACACAATCTCCAAGTGCCATCCTTCTTTCCTACCAATACTACAGGACTAGCATAAGGGCTTGTGCTATTTTGAATGATGCCCGACTCTAGCATATCCTGCACAATGTTATCAATGATATCTTTTTGTTGTTTTGCATACCTGTAGGGCCTCTTATTTACTGGATCAGCAGAATTGATCAAGGGAATTTTATGGTCATGGCCTTCTCTTGTTGGGGGTAGCTGAGTAGGTTCCACAAATAGGTCTTTGTAGGATTCCAAGATAGTCTCAATTTCTCTTGGTACTGCGGTTGTGTCAGCATGAGTAGTCAATGACTGCAGTAAATGGCCTTTATCGTGACCTACATGAATCATAGATAGATGAACACCTCTATCCAAAGTTTTCTCCAACTGCTGAGACTTAATGGACTTTAATCCAGTTTGAGCAGAACCCCTAAGTACATGCCTCCTCCCTTGCACTGAAAACTCCATGGTCAGCTTGTCGAAATTCCAAGTGATATCTCCCAATGTCACTAGCCATTCAATGCCCAATACTACATCACAACATCCTAATGGCAGTAACATCACATCAGAAGTGAAGGTAGTATGCTGCAGTGTCCACTTGAAATTCCTTACACATGAAGAAATTTGTACCTTATTGCCATTTGCCACAGTTACAGTTAATGGCTTAAGTGATTCAATTTTGCAACCAATATTTGTAGCCATCCGCACATCTAGGAAGTTATGAGTGCTTCCACTATCAATAAGGATGTGAATGGGTTTCTTGTTGTATCTACCAATTACTCTCATAGTTCTGAAATTGGATACACCAGTCAATGCACTAACAGATATCTGAGCTTCTTCAAACTGATTAGTTACAGTCTCTACTTGACTGACTTCTTGGTTCTCATCCCCTTCATGCTCATCATCAATTTCCATGAGGTGTAACTGTAATTTCTTGTGAGTCAAGCTATGTTCTGCAGAGAATGACTCATCACAAAAATAGCATAAACCTTTGGCACTTCTTTCATTCATAAATGCTGGAGTCAAGTTCTTGCTAAATTTGGGCTTAGGTTTGACTGCATCATTTAGTGGTGTTACCTGAGGCTTAGGTCCTAACAATGATCTGTTAAGAGTCTGAGGTCTAAGTTTGGGTGGTCCAAACTGTGATCCTTGCACGGAAGCTGACTCATATAGCTTAGCCAAAGTAAAGGCTTTTCTAACTGATTGTGGTTGGAACATTCTGACCATCATTTGCACATCAGTTTTCAGTCCTCCTAAAAAACAACTCAAGGTATAATCCTCAGGTAATTGCAATCGAGTGATGATTGCATCAAACTCTTCATGGTAATCAGTTATGGATCCTTTTTGCCTTAACTGCATCAACTCGGCCATAGGATCACTGCACACTTCTCCAAATCTATCTAATACGATTTGGACATACTCTCCCCAATTAGGCATAATGTTAGCTCGTAATGTCTTTGTAAAGGCATGATGCCATTTCAACGCTTTCCCTTCAAGATGCATAATTGCTAACCTAACCTTAACCTCTTCAGGAGTATTGTCGATTAAGAAGAAAATCTCACACTGATAAATCCATTCATTAACAGAATCACCATTAAATCTTGGAAATTCTATTCTTGATAGCCTAGTTTGCCCTGTATAAGAAGTAGAAAAAGAACGATCACCTGTAAACTGCTGAGGTTGCTGATTTCTACCTTACTGAAAATTCCTGTTATTCGAAAATGGAGTTTCTTCACCAATATTCTTCTGCAGTAGCTCCTCCATTGTTAGCTTCATCGAATCACCCAAGGTTTTCTGCAAAGATCCAGCTAACTCCACCAATCGTGCCTCAAGTTTTTCTGAAATTCTGTTCTCCAATCTTTCCTCTAAATCACGAGTAGCAAGCTGAGAACGTGTTGCATCCGCCATCGCCCCGAAAAAATTTAGCTCTGGATACCAATTGTTAGGGTTGTTTGAGTGAGGAAAGGAAGGAAGAAGAATTAAGAATCTAGGAAAATAATTCCGAAGATTAAGATGAATAAATCCAGGAATTCCTAATTGAATGAAAGGAATTCGAGTGTCTAATATTAATTGATAGAAGGAAGTACAATGGGATAATATAAACTAATGATCATGAAGTTACATTCCAAATAACCTCTTATATAGATTCTTAACAACCTCCTACCTATGAATTCTCAACAATCTCCTACCTATGAATTCTCAACAACCTCCTAACTAATTTGTAACTACTTACTAATAACAGAAATTCCACTACTTACTAATAACAGAAATTTAGTAACTAATTCTTAATGCTAATCTCTAACTTCTAGCCTAACTTCTAGCCTAACTTCTAGCTTGTTAACTAATTGGAACCATCCCTAACAAACTAAATACAAAAATATTGTATTGTGACTTTGTAAGCAATGTATTTAGTTTTTTTTAAGTTTAAAATTGTTATTTTTAATGCAAAACTTTTTTTTACTCCATATGTTCCTTTTTAGTTTTTAAATTTTACTTCTTTTGATATTATTATTTATTTTAGTTACAATAAATAACTAAGAGTATTATTAAAAAATTATTAATTAATGTTTTATTGAACTTTGAAAACGACGGTTAAATAAAAACGGAATTTTCTGAAAAGTATGACGATTAAAAATAAACATAAGGAGTACTTAGTAACACCCTATACTTATTTGTCCATAAATTTATCCTCCAATTCATTGCTATATTATTGTTCCATATCATACAATTGTTTATTGACAAATTTATTTTAACCATCTTCTCAATTCAATTAAATTATCCTTTGCTCTTGTCACATCATGTTCAATAGTTGTTAGCCCGAATTTCTTTCAATTCGAGTGCCTTAATTCCAGACCATGAGCAATTATGTGTCTCATAATAGGCCAGTTTTTTCCAAATGGCATCTTCAACTGGGAAATTTTACCCCATACCTCTCTAATTATACTTATACCCCCAAATCATGAATAAAATAACGTTTTTGTTCTTGTTTAAATGACAAAACTTTAAAAAATTTATCATTTTTTATTTCAAACTTTTCGGAAGAGTTTTTTTATCTAAACTTGCGGAGAACTGAAATACAAATTTTCTGGTACACAAGATACATTCTGGAAAACTTATTTGAAGTTCTCCAATACAGAAACATCTTCCGAAAAATATTTTTTGAAGTTCATAAAACTCTTCCGAAAAACGGCTTGTTCCGATAAACCTGAGGCTTAACATTTCCGACAACTTAGAAGACGACGATTTATGGTGTGTATTAATTATTAATTATTACAGCGTATTAATTATTTACAGTGTATTTATGATGTATTAATTATTTAATAGTGTATTTATAGTATATTAATTATTAATTATGTATAGTATATTATTATTTAAATAAATGGTGTACCGGAAATATTTCTTATAAATATTTTTGAAAATACCTTATGTACCGGAAATCTTTCCGATACAATTCCGAAATTTTTGTCTGATTTTGAAAAAGATGAAATGCTGAAGAAAAAAAATATTGAATTATGGGAGTATAGATATAAAAATGGGGCTACATGGAAAATTTTTCATTAAGTGTTGTTCCTTAAAAATTGCATCTCAACATCACAGCCCAACATAAAGCCACCTTATATCCCCCAAGCTCAATGATAGTAGTAATAGGTATTAATATCTTAGTGAACCGGGAGAAGAAACTGCCATATCGTAAGTTTCTTTTCTTAGAGACAATTATTTCTTTTCTAATATCCTATGCTCCATAAATCAATAGTTTTCATCAGCAATGAGATCACTTCGTGCTTTAAACAGACGAGTACACGGAGATTGTATCATTCAAATCAACCAGTTTCAGTTTCAAATAGCAAAGAGGATTCTTATATAAATCAATCGTGAGCCTAATTTTCGAGACTTTTAAGCATGCTTTTAAATTGTATTTGACAATTATAATTGAAGTTTTTATGATTTTCCTCAACCGGTTGATTATAATTGAAGCAATGTAAAATTGTAAATTAAAATCACATAAGTAGAAAATGCCAAGAAACACCCCAACATACCAAGCATGTGTGAAGTTACATGTTCGCTCAATATTATATCATATTTTATACCATCTCGTATATCAAATGCTAAAACAATTCCAACAAAAATCATGCACCTAGGTAGCATTAGCAGAAAATAATAATTTCCATAGAATAAAACGTGTATTTGCTGTTCATAAAAAAATATCGTTTATAATTATCAATTATGTGAGCTTACTTTCCAGCAAAACTTCTGGTGATGTTACTGAGCAAATCTATTAGACTGAGTTTCTTTTTCTTCCTATATCACATTTCATATGGATTTAAATTACAACTTACCCTTTTTGAATAGCAAAGGGAAATCAATTATAAAACATCTATTCTAGTACATCTAACCTCAAAATTGTAGCATTCATTCATCAAGCAAATGTTGCCTCAACTCTATTCTCCTGCTCGCGGAAAACTGGCATTCCCTCCTTTTCACCTACCCATTCTACCATTACCAGCCTAGCTAGACCTTTAACTAATTAAAACTTGTAGGTAGATGATATTAAAAAAAAAAATGGACCTACATGCATTCCCAGTTAAATCATAACTCATCATGACTTTTGGGTTGCTCATCAACCGTTTCTTCACTCTGGCTTTCTGATTGATTAGCAGATTGATCGCTTTGAGAGGAACTATCAGTTGAGGTAGAATTATCAGTATTCTGCTCATTGCTCTCAGTTTCGTTCTTTGTGGACTTCTGAATCTTGGGCTTGGGGATTCTATTAATATTGGCAACCTGTAAATATACATTGAAAACCTCAACATGAATCGCACAACTTCCACGGACATGTAAATCATGTGCCAATACAGTGTCTTGAACAAGAAAAACAGAAGAGATGGTACCTTGCTTTGTAGACCAAACACCTTTAAATGTACTTCTTCAGATGTAAAGGCAGGCTTACTGAATTCAGAAGTCCTTCAAAAGTTCAAACAAAAACAGGATAAAAATTAATAATCGATTACATTAGATTGAGAAATATTACGTGCATGTGCAATTTACTTAATGAGCAAATCAAGTCGATAGTCAGCAATATGGGGAAAACGAAAGCTTTACAAAGCTGGATGATAAAACTGGATCAGGAATGAACAATGGAGATGGAAATGTATCACCTCCTTGAACCCCAAGTATTCCAAGTGGGTGGAAATGTAATCAAAGGCAGATGGCAAAAATTATTATGCCATATAAACTAAGGGACTGCCATGGAGAGTGGCACTCCACAGATAGCTTATGGTGGCTGGCACAAAATACATCAAGTCATGGCTTCTACTTAACAACATTGGAGCCTCGTCTTTCCCAGGCACAATTCCTCTTCAAAACAAAGACGACCTCTCTCACTCTACCTTCCCATCCTATTTATACCCACTTGACCCCCTCTGAAAAATTATCAAACTAATCCTAACAGCTACAGTTACAGACAGTTTCGAATCCAGCCTGAGTGTATCTAGTACTTGATGTAACTACTACGACTCCTGCCTGAGTGTATCTAGCACATGATGTAACAACTAGGACTGTTTACTGGATTGTCAACTATCCCATAAACCAATCGAGTCTTTACAGCATGTTTTTGCCCTCACTTACGCTTTACAGGAAACTTCCCTCAACGGCACTCGTACCACAAGTGCTCCAAGTCAAGCACACTTGAATATTGAGTTCCTATATTTTAGGCAATTCTAAAGAAGATACATCTTGTTGGTATAGGTAGAACTAATCAATTTTAATAAGCTCTCATTCAATTGTACAAGATCACGACCCTTCTAATTCCAATGTCAATTTAGTTCATTCATGTGTCCCTTTATCTAGAAGTAGGCCAAAAGCCACTCTTTTTGCACGCCTCGTGCATCGGCAATCATGCCCTGGCTTTGTCTGCCTCAAG
The DNA here is from genome assembly GCA_037974875.1 of Cicer bijugum. Lineage (NCBI taxonomy): Eukaryota > Viridiplantae > Streptophyta > Magnoliopsida > Fabales > Fabaceae > Cicer > Cicer bijugum. The sequence continues at coordinate 4,641,983 of JBBPBT010000685.1, forward strand.
TGTCACACTTAAATATGCGGAAGCATGTCAAAAAAATACAATGTGGTCTGAACTAAGAAAAATAAATTACTAGTCTTCTGGAAATAATCCAAAAGGGAGAGAGCCATGAGGGAGAGGCTCATCCTCCCAGCAAAAATCTTAAGAAAGTTTTTGTCTAGAGAATAACAAAACAAACAAGGAAAGCTTGCAGAGAACGAGAACAATCCGTAATGCTCAAAACAAGTGGAATCTAGAAAGACTTTATTTTAAATGTCTGGATTTGGTGATTCGACAATACTAAAGATTCTTTGGTAGCACAACACGCTGCATTACAACCACATACCATTGGCAGAAGAAACTATAATATGACAAAATAAACTCAATTTTAGGTAATTTCACTATCTAGACCATTTTCATTGATCATATTTTATGCTATAAATTGAAGCAAGTCAGAATCCATCTAGTCATTCAACCTTAGAAGAATAACAGACTAAAAAGCACAGAATCAATACAGATAAGATACAAAAAGAAAAACATTTAGCTATAATAGGACATGTATTATCAGTATAAATTGAACAAAACATTGATCTTAAATCAAAAGAGAGGATTGATATTTTTAAAATCAACATGAGTCATGAGATAAAATGATATATCATTTATCGAGTTATTGCAATATTCTCATTATTATTGGTATAAAATAGAAGTACAAAAAAAAAGTGAAAAAATTGCAAAATACAATTAGAAATATCTGAAGTATACAAAAAAAGTATTCAACACGTACACAACTCCTCTTTTAACTTGTTGGAACTTTCTCGATAACACAAGATGAAAGGAAACAGTTTTTAAAGATAATAACTTCTTTACCTTAGATCAAAACACACATGAAGTTTCATTTCATAATAATGGATGCAAAATTAGTAGTAGAACTCTAGGAGAACCAACAACAAAATTTGAGCTAATTGTTTATACAAGCATCTACTCATGAAGATATTTCTTTTCACTCTTGGCAAATTATGTGCATGAGCATGACAACGTAAAAAATAAAAAATTAAATATATTTGTAATCCTTACAAAATATTCTTCATCTAAGTGTAGTCCTTGTAAATTTTTTGGGGATTAAATTTTAATAAAGGGTATTTTGTTTGGGGACAAAAACTATATTTAACCCAAAATTAAATTAAACCTACAAGAACGACTAATTACTGACAGGAACTTACTTCTTTTGCTCAGTTTCTTTCTCATCCAACCACTTCTTTAATTTTTCCGCATCATTAATCACCTTGCAAAATAGCAACCCCAAAAAGAAATTACTTTTCCATAGGTAACAAAATGATTTTAATAGATTCCCGAATACTGAAATCAAGATAAGTCAAATACCTCATCTACTCGTTCTTTTGGAAGCCAAGACTTCTTTGCTTTCCACTCTTCCACAATCTGCACATGTCAGAAAAAGATCTATATATAAATGCTTCATGCTACATCACCTAATAGCTAATTCAAGTAAAAAATTGTATAAATCAAAAGATACAGATTCCAAGTATGGCAAATTAATTAATATCCCATTGTACATATTTGGTTTGTCAACGTTAAAATAAAAAATACAAAAAGAACATCTTTGTATAGCCAAAGAAGCCAAAGCATACTAATCAGAAGTTTGTTGATCAAACCTGTTTCAGCTCATCAATGTATTTATGGGCATGTTCAACAGCCTCTGGTCGGGCGGTAAGCTCTTTTAACCTAAAATAGATATTAAACCCTTCAGAAAAAACATAATCATATTATAAAGGTATAGGTAAAAGTGATAGAGCTATATTGTAACAGATAATACAACAGACCTGAAGAAAATTGGGTCACCAACGGATTTTAACTGATCTAGACGCTCTTGAAACTCTGTAGCGTTAGCATCTTCACCATCTGTATATAACCAATCTTGCACCTGACAGAATGCAAGAAGCCCAAGTTAAAATACTTATCAATGACATTTGTTGTCGGTTGCCCAATGAAAAGGGTTATAACCTCATCAAGCTTCTCAATAAAGGACTGGCGTTCCTCACTGGTAGAAACTTTTTCAAATTCCTCAAGAGTTTCAATCTGATAAAAATAAGGAAAGCAATAAGAAGTTGAAAAAAATAGCTACTTTATCAAGTACAAACAAAAGTTAAATTTATAACATCCTAAAAAACAATAAAATAAGAGTGGGAGGAATGGAGGATCATTCCCAAATGCCACCCTCTCCCTGTAGAAAACGATATGGCAATAAAAAAAAAATACTACAAACATATGCAGATTATGGAGATTGCAAGAACAAGATTAAATATGAAGATTAGATTGCCTAGAGATTCAGGTACTTTTCGTTTTAAAATATGTATCATTCTTCATTTCTTAATTGTATTCTGATGACATTTTTTCCTATAAAAATAATCAAGATATAACGAGTTCAAACCATTCAGTATAAACTTAAAGTTAACTATTTAAAGGCCAATATTTAAGCAAATCTTTGAAAGATAATTAAAAAATAATGCTTTACATTGTAAAAAAGATGAAGGCCTTCAAGATTAAAAAAAAAACCATAAGTATATTGTTTTCTACCAACCTTTTCCTTAGTAGTGTATATATATCCTTCTAAATTATTTTTAAACTCGGCAGTTCTTTTCCTTTCTGCATCTTGTTTGTCTAGTGCTTGTAATTTTCTTTTAGCTTCGGCAAGAAAATCTTTCGATAGAGACAGCCCTGGTCCTGTTGTCTTCTCAACAATCTGCCACCAGAAAACAGTTTTATTAAAAAGGAAGAGGCAAGAAGATCTCGTTCAATCTTTTTCAACACGGAAATCACCAGTCATTTTAATCACTAAAGTAGAAAGTAAGGGTGGTCAGTTAACTTTCACCTTTAATGGTACCCTAAAGGTCCGCTTTTTCAGCTTTTTCTCTGTAGCGGGTTCAGCAGCAGCTTGCTCCTCTGCACTGGTGTTGGATGTCTTACTATTACCACCATCACTTAGCATACTTTCATTGTTTTCCTCAGTATTGCTCTTAGCACCAGATTCATCTGATACATTTGACGAAATGGTTGAATTCTCTATAGTCAAGTTCTTCTTGGGAACTTCCACCCACTCTGTTATTTCAATAACAGCATCTGCCCGATCCAGAGAAAGAACTCCACTTCTACTAAGAGAGAAATGTACGTTTGCCTTAATGGGGGACGAAAGATTCCGAGAAGAGTATCTATAAGAACAGAAAAGAAACAAAAATAGGAAGGAATCAGAGATTCTAAAGATTTTGCATGGAAAAAAATTCCCTAAGGGGTTTAAATCAGCAATTATATCCATATAAGCTCAGGAAATTTATATCCTTACTTCCCACTTGCATCTGTTAAACCAGATATCTCGTATTGAGCAATTAAGGGAGAGGTAACACCAGGTGGCAAATGATGTTCACTTTCATAAGCTAGTGAAAGTTCAAAATCTTTGTCATGATTGATGGATCTGAACATCTGTTAAATAAACCATACAACAATTGATTAGTAAAATTAGAGAATATAATTGATCATTTTACTTATAATATGCATGAAACATCAACTAATTTACCTTACTCGGGAGTTTCTTCATTCGCGGTACAAGTAACTGCCTTGAACTTTCAGTTTTCAAAAGATCAGGACCATTCAATTCAACCACAAACTCATATAAGGAACCATCGACCATTCCTAGTTTACGGTTTAATTTGATTCCGTCACTTATATTTGCAGCATGCAAAGAAGCACCAAGAACTATTGCTTCGTCAGCGTCAAGATGCCTATCAAGTTCTTTCCTACCAAGGAACTCTTGAAGTTTGGCCTGTAATAATAGTTAACAGAATAACAATAAGTAAACTTCTATACATCAATGCAGAACTGTCAATTAAAATACTTCATTTGTAAAATAAAAGTGCAAATACAATATGTAACAATCATAGTAAAAAGACAAAGTGCTACAATTTTATTTGACAATAAATAGATCGAATATAAGTCAACAACTATTTCATGAATTTTTTCTATTCAAATTTGATGATCATATTTATATTTGATATAAACAGTTTATGCAACTTATATATAAGCTGTTAGCTAGCCTCTTTTTTCTGCCAATTAAGTTAACCAAAAAATGGAAATAGTGAGCACATCTTCACATATAATAGGGTATTAGGGTCATGTTTAAAAGGCGTGAATAACTAAGATTGACAATAATGAATAACCAACGCGTCAAAAAACTGGCTTAATTTTGTGACAGATGATAGTTGATACATAGAAAACAAATGTCGACTGTAGGGCCAATAATATAAATCATGGAGTGCGATATTGTACAAACTCCAGCAGACCTAATCCCACTACTACATAATGCAGAAAGCATGAGAGTAAAATGAAAAAGATTATCAAACCTGCAATTTTGGCACTCTGGTAGAACCTCCAATCAACTCCACTGCATATATTTGATCTGCTGACAGGCCTGAATGCTCAAGCAACTCTTTCAATGGTAACAGAGATTTTTCCCAAATATCTTCACAAAGCTCTTCAAATTTCTCACGGGTTATGGTGCTCCTGTAAGAAAAGAAGCCTTGAATGAAGGATTTTTATGTGCTACACATATAAATACATCAAGCCTTGATAGTTAAAATAGTAACTTCCTTGTCATTGTTTGTATTTTTATTTTGTCTATTGCATGCATTTCACTTCACAAGCTTTAACATATAAGGAAATTTAATTCTTCAAATGTATTTCCCAACTTCCCTTTTGTATTGGCATTACATTTGAAACAGAAACTTCCTCTAGATTGATAACAATAGATTTGAGAAAATAACAGCCTAGCCATCAAATTATGTTAAAATAGATTCCTTTCTGTAAATTTATAAGCCCTTTATCATACTTCAATTTTCCTCACTAAGGGAAATCTTGATAAAATTATTCAGTTTCGGAAGTGTCACAATCATAGTACACTTTAGGAACGGAAGGAAGAAAACAGAGAACAGAAACTTCAATCGTGTTACCTTGTGTATATTGATGTATAACAAAATAAAAACATTAACATCTGTTTATGCTAATACCGGACCAGATTCCCAATAACTCATCCAACATACTCTACTTATTCTCAAATATACACTAGTGACTAATGATATCATGGGATACTTTGTAGATGGCTTAAATATGATTTTGTCCCTACAAATATATCATTTTATTGTTTCGATCCCTCTTAAATTTTCCTCCTGTGGTTTTGGTCCTTTATCATTTCATAATGGACACCTCTAGTTTCTAAGACTAAACTACTCTTGTTGAGTGGTCACTGCCATGTGACATTATGTGTCAATTATTTTCATATTAGACAATAGTGGGCCATTCACGTGTGACTGCTAAAATTAAAATAAAATACTCTGATAATTTATGAAGAAGGTAAAACAGGCTAGAGATGATCCATTTCATCTGGTATTGAACTTGCAAGAAATCAGTGCAGAAAATATTTGTACATAGCATAGCAATGTCCAGACAACCCTTCATAATGTTGTCTACTCCTATTACAAACACAGAAATTAAAGGCCCTCATAACCTTGACAAAACCCGCAGCATAGAATAATTATAATCACATTCAGCACTCCATGGAGTAGCATGAGCCAAAAATAGAAATGCAGTGCCACACACCAAATAGAAAAATGCTCTATTGAATTTGATTTTCCAAAAGACTCTTTTAGATTAAACATTCTCCATATTATCTTCATAATGCTTTGGGATAACCCTTGGATTGTTTGGTTATTATTCTTGTTGTTGTTTAAAAGACTATGTCAACAAGTGAAACAGCATAATTCACTAGACTTTATGACAAGGTCAAACACTATGATCTACAAAGTACAAACCACCAACTTTAGGTCACATCGATAGAAATTAATACCCGCAAATCATTTGAAATCAGGAATACTAAAAGAGAAAATGAGAAGCTTTGAACTAACTACCTACCTGAAATCCACTTCACCATGAAACGACTCAACTGAAATGGGAGCTGCAGTGTTAGCGCTAAGAATTTCTTTTGTTCGTTTAACCTGTTTCTTTAACTTAGCCATAGCCTTGGGAAATTTTCTCACATCGAATCCACCACCAAGTTGTGCATTGAATTCGTTGGCAAAATATTCTACCAATCGCATTTCCATATGCTGACCACCCAACTCAGGGTTCCAACGTACATCCTTGACCTACATGAATTACGAAGTAATCAAGTGAACAAATTAAAAGGAATAAGATATGCAGTAAAAATTTAGCTCCGAGTACACACATATAGCAAGGCTATGTACCACCAGTGTAAAAAAGTTTTACACTTATATCCATTCAGATTTCATCACATAAATAATTATGGAGATATTTTAGCATCCAATATATAACAAAGTGGCATAATTGTGAGATACCATTGGATGAATGTGTAAAACCTTTTTAAAAAAATTAAAACTATTCTAATATACAAATTAAATTCATCCTTCATTAACATCATACATTAAAACTATTCAACTTTCATTCTAATACACTTGTGCATGCTTAATTGACTCCTTATGGCTAAACAAGTATAAAAGTAGACCAAAAATAAAACTCCAACTGGAAACATATTCATGAATACCTACCTAAAACAAACAGATTATTTTCAAAATATATATCATACCTGAAACTGGTTCACCGACACTGTCTTCCCATACTCTTTACTTTTATAAGATGAGAAATACACAAGTGCGGCATAGGTACTACTAGAACCCATATCATAGAAAATAACATGCCTTGTCTCATTTGAGAAATCCTTATCAATCCCATACTGCAACGCCGCGCCAGAATACTCGTTAATCAACGAAAGAACATTAATCCCCGCTAACTCCGCAGCCTGAAGCAACCCTTTCCGTTCAGCTTGTCCAAAATAAGGTGGAACAGCAATCACAGCGTCTTTGATCGCAATCTTCGAATGAAACTCAGCCAAATTCGCCGCGTAACTCAAAGCCATAGCTACCAATTCCTCAGGCGAATACTCTGTTCCGTTTTTGTCTACTACGAAACTCACAGTGCCTCTCGAAGAATCTTCCTTCGCTTCGAAAGGTAAGTACAATGAATCTAGAAAGTTCTTAGCAGAAGCGTAGGGTTTACCTATTAGGTCTCTCATTTGCGAATAAACTTTTTGAGGATACCGGGCGACTAAACCCGCCGCTTCCTCGCCGAGGAGACGGTTTCCGTCGTGGAATGAAACTAACACCGGCGATTTACGCTTCGACATTTCGTTGATCGCGATTGAGATTGGACTTTGACCGGGTTTTAGGTTTACAACCGCTACTTTGAGCGATTCGGAGCCTAGATCTACGCTGAAAACGGCGGAGTGCGACGGAGAGAAGAGGAACGTGAGAGTCGTCACGATTAGCGCCAGCTTCGCGAGGAGCCGCGCCATTCTGTTAGAGGAATTTTGTGTTTGGTTGATGAGAAAATGAAGGGAAATGAAAATGAAAATGTGTTACGAGGGAAATGAAGGTGGAGGGAGAAGTGAACGTGATTTCGTCGTTTCTCCGGCGAGTTGTGCTATGGGTTTAATGATGATAGATGAAAATCGAGTGTTTTTTACTCTTTTTTTTTTCTGAGAAGTAATGTTTACGTGGGAGTGACCGAAAAGAGAGAAGGTTTAACCAGTGATGAGAAGCCACGTGGATGAATGTACACGTGGCGGAGAGTGAGATGGTATGTTGTGTTGTTTTTCTTGCAGCTTATGGATTTCGAGTCAATTATTATATAGAACTTTCGGTGAATGACATTTATAACCTTAACTTACATCTTACTCCTACTATTAGCATGACTCAAATAAGATTTTGCCTAAAATCCACTGCAAATTGGATTTGGATAGTTTTATAGGTTCATAAAAATTAATGAGTTTCCCTAACAATTGTTTTTAGAGTATTTGTTTAAAAATTTATATTTTGTATTTTATCTATCTCAAAAATTAAAATGGATTTTATTTTTAATTTTAATTTTTGTTTTCTTATACTATCTTTAAATAATTATTTTATATATAATTTTTAAGATTTTATTATACTTTATATTCACAATAGTGAAAAATTTATTAAATAATTAACATAAATAATTTGATAAAATAACTTTTTTTTAATTATTATATTTTTTAATATATATATATATATACAAAAGTCTTAAATAATATACAAAATTTAAACGACACAAATTATGAAATAGAGATAATACAAATTAAAATATATATATGTATACATATAAATAAGAAAAGAAAATAGTGAATTTATCAATTATCCTTAACAACTATTTGTCAGAGAAAAACTCATTGAAACACTCATTCGATCGATAGCTATTGAAAAATTACTCATTTGAATGCTTTGAATGTGCGTGCTCCTTTAGTACTACTACCTCAGCCTCTAATTAGAACTTTTATTTGACTTTTTCACCTATATTTAAAAAACACATGCATTTGAATTGAATGTTTTTAAAATATTTATACACTCGGATTACAAATTTATTAATACATATTAACTTCACTAAGAAACTAACTGTATATCTAACTTTGATTCATATGAATTATACAACAACGCATCCTTTAATTAATTGATAAAACAGTATCTTTTATATAATTTGGTTTTCACTTTTTTTTTTTAATTTTTGTTAATATAAATATTTTTTCTATA
>JBBPBT010000685.1:4651078-4670223 GCA_037974875.1 Cicer bijugum
AAGATGTATATTTAGTGACATGATATTATAATCATAATCACAAATCGCGTAATCCCACGAAAAATTTGCTATATAAACATCTCAATCCATCACTATATTGTATCTTCATTTTATATAGGAAGAAACGTATAACCAAGATAAAACCATCTTAATTTCATATAGGAAGGAATATATAACCAATCGAAATCACGATTTTATATTTTTTTAAATAATTCTATGAAAATTTATTTTTTTTTAAAAATTATTTATTTATTATTAAAAATTTAACATATAATTATCACATTTTTTAAGAAATTATCTTTTAATAATAATTTTTACAATTTTTTTAGAATAAACTTTTTATTTTAATTATAAATAATTGTAGAAAATAAATGAAGTACTTAAAGATAAATTATTTAAATCAATTTTTAATTTAAAATTATATTTTAAAAATATTATAACAAATATAAAATAAATCATTTTTAGAAGAATCATATTTCATAGTAGCCTTAGATGAGTGCCGAAAAAATGTTCTAATTTTTGTTTTACTAGCAACTACAAAAGATAATGCAATGCCCTGCTTTGTTGGTTAATAACCACATTTTGTAATCATCATTAAATAAATAAACTTTTTCTCAAAACTCAGATAACTACAATAGAAGTCGCAATTACAAGTGCATGTTCTGATGTTCATGAAACTCATGCTCGTGTCACTTGCAAGCAAAGGGATTGTTCAACCCACAATGTTTTTGTTTTCTCTAAATTATCTAACAATGCATACAATTTGGCATGCATCTTACTGTCAAAAACAAATGCTCGTGATACGGAATTCTTAAAACCAAATGGCACAAATTAAACTTTCCAGTGAAGACAGATTGTCAAGATTTCACCAATGACGAATATTCTGGACTTCATCAAAGACAGGTACAAAGCCTGGCGAGTAAAGGAGAATTACTTATTAATTTATATCATAATATTGGTTTCTATTGGTTTCCCCATACTCAGGGCACTTGCTGCTGGGCTGCTGCGGATTTTTTTCTCATTGTCCAAAATGCAGCAAAGTAACGATTCTGCAGAGAGGATCACAAGTTTTTAAACATGTATAACACTAAATAACCTTTATTAATAATACTTTTATTCAAAAAAATACTGCTAAGATAGAAATATTCCAACAATTAGAAATAAGATATCCCATTAATCTAAAATCATTCAATAATTCATCAAAATACACCAAAATTAAGATTATTTGAATTTGAAATATAAGAAAATAAAAATCATTTAATTATGACAATATTATTATTATTAGTATTATTTGACTTTTTACCAGATTTAACTAAAACAATAAAAGGAATGGATAGTTATGATTCAACAATAAAGTCCAACAAAAAAATATTTTAGGGGTAATGAAAATTTGAAATGCGTAGAAGCGTGTTAATTCTTTATTGTCTTTATTGAGATGTGTAAGAGTGTTAAATGAGGATCAGCTGACAGCCTGAGATTGGGTATCAAAATGAACATATAATCATACATGCACCTTAAATAATTTTTTGGGAAATGCTAATATAACCAATTCAACTGCTCACATAAAACATATTTAATAATTCACGACATCATTTTATTTTAAAGAATAATGCACTATTTTAAACATAAATCAATATAGGCTACTATGTTAGGAGTACAAACTACTTATCTAAATTATAAAAACTTTTGTATAAATAGTCAACATAATATAACATGGTTCAACAATTGGATGTATTAAATTTTCATTCTATAGAAAGGTTTAGAAGGTGTACATGTGTCAACTTTGGTACAGTGTCAATGGATTCTAAATATTAGAGAGGGAGGGGGAGAGAATTAGGATCTATTGACACAATAAAAATTGACATTCATAGATCTTCAATAACTTTTGGTAGAATGCAAACTTAATCAAACCAATCGTCGAATCAGATTATATTACTACCTTGTTGATCATTGATCATGGTGAATGCTCATCCAACCCCCCAATTTTTCAACTTTTTATCGGATACTAACTTCCGGCATTGTAAAATACACCACCAATCCTAGCTTTTGGTAGTGTATTTGAGGTGTGGAAGCAAAATCAGAAGGCGAATGTATACAATAATTTCAAATAACCTAGACTCTAATAAATATGTATTGTAAAAAAAAAGTCTAATTTATTTTATATTTAAATTGACATATTATACATTAAAATAAATTGATGCATACATCAAATGATATAAAATTTTGTAGACGTGATCCAAATGAGAACTTTCAATTCAACAATTCATTTACTTAAATTCATAAGTGTGTGTGTGTTGGCCATTATAACATTTCTTAATTTAAACAACCATCTATAAACATGGATGAGGGATCAAAGAACACCGACGTAACATTTGAATAGTGTTACACCATTCAATAACATTTTAATGGATACATATTTTACATAACTCATCATTAGATTGAAAATTTAAATCATACACATCAACGCTGCAAATTTGTAAGCAAATTTTAAATTATTTAATGTGTCATTAAAGTGCGTCAAGATTAACATCTTAAGCATTTTTATTGAATGAGGTTAATCTTGATTTGTTCCAATGACATATCAAATTATTTAAGATTTACGTAAAAATTTACAAGATGATCTATGTGACATAAACTTTCAATCAAATGTTGAATTTTGTAAAATATGTACCCGAATAAAGATTATTGAACAGTGTAACACTACCCAAATATTACACAAATGTAATATGATCCTTCCCTCATAAACTTGTGATATTTAACAAGCTTAGCTGGACTGTAAGTGAATCAAAAAGAATACACAACAGAGTGGAGGATGAGAAACACTTCTGATTGTTAGAAATTAGAAGCTTACTTGCATCATTGATTTAGGATTGGTAGTGTAGGTTGTCTCAATAGTCCTTTCTTTCTGAAATCCATGACAAGATAATGTGAATATGATTAGTCACTTATAAATCGACGGTGCATTAACCAAATTAAATGAGATTACCTCAAATTCAAATCCATAATGCAATGCAATACTTTTAACATCTTCCAAACTTAATTCAATGGACATTTCCTACAAACAAATTACAAATTAGATAATACAGACCACACATATGATGTGATATTGTATGTGAATAGAATCTTACATCATCTTGTCCATATGTATCTGCAAAGTGATAAAGTAGAGGGCCCAAATTTATCCAAACCTGTGAGATGTCAATTTCATCCAGTAAGAAGGACAATATTGAAACGGGAATGGTAACACCAGCACAAACAGATGAGGAAGGAAAAAGAGAGACACACAAGATCTATTTAGAATTTCAACTAAAGAACTTACTCCTCCATCTTTCAATATTTGTGAAATAATTTCAATATACTCAACAATATTGTGAGCAGTATCGATAAAGAAACAAGTTACAACAGCATCCCATGCACCTGCATGGCCATTGTAAACTCTTGTTAGAAATGACAATAGGGATAGGGTGTTACATTATAGATAATTAGATACAAATGTCTACAATAGGATTAATAATGTCGATTGTCAAGTTCAATTTATGCACAATAATTTTTCACTAGTATTTAACATTATCTTAATAGAGGAAAAAGGTGAGCCATGTGCCACACACTCTCTGTTGTATTTTAAAACTTGATGTCTAACAATAGACTACACACGAAAATTATGCAGCAGTCAGTCTATCTTAAATTGAAACTGAGAAAGTTCAAATTTAAGAAATTAAATAATAAGTTTCAATTTGAAATCTGAAGGCAACTATAAATAGTGTTATTTCATTTAGTGCTTGCAGGATAACATTGGGAATATATGATTTTAATCTACCCTATTCAAATATTTGAAGCAGCCCAGGTTAACTCAGACCGTGCACTAAAACATGGCTACCACTATATCATATATTAGTACTACTGATTAAATGTTGAAAATTTATTAAAATTAATCACCTAATAGACTCTCACTCAAGCATTTATACCGTCTTGTTTTGTAATCATGGTGGCAATGCAAGGGTATTTAATTAAAATTTAAAATCCTGTGAAGCTCTTGTTTTGTGCATGATGAATCAACAAAGAAAAAAGCTTACATATAAGGGAATAGAACCAGAACACTAATACTTTCCATTTTTCTGTTCAGAGCCACTGATATAAAGTAACAAATAAATAAAAAATTAGTCATAGATAATTTCCCCTACCTATTTGGCTCGGATCACTGTAGACTTCAACAAAGTCGCCTCCACACATGGAAAAGCCTTCAGTAATTCCTGCACTGCTCTCGCACATTGTAACAAATAATAGTATAATTAAAATATATATATATACTTATATTATATCAAACAATCTATTGATAATTTAGTATTTCTACAAACTATCCATGTCTCCTTTTTCTATATGTGATCATGGGAACACATTAGAATAGGTCTTGTTTTTTAGCTTAATAATTAATTAATAAAGGAACAAGGAAATAAAATCAAATACTATGTGTGCCCAAGAGCAAGTTTTGTGCATCAAATAATTTTTTTATAAACATTTTGTGCATTGTATAGCCTAATCATTTGGCTCATTTCCAGTGCATCACAGAAAAACTTTGAATTTAAACAAAGAGGGTAGCTGAACAGAAGAAAAATTCACATTAGTTTTTTTCTCCCCACAGGTTCCCTCACTATTTGAAGCACTGTCAGGTACTAAGTGTGGCAGAAATATAAATTTAAGAATGAAAAATATCATTTAGTGGGAAAAATGTTGAAATTTGTCCAGCTTAGCAACCATCTTAAATCTCCTAAGTCCTAATCATCTTCTCTGTCTTCGTCAACTTCTTATATTAATAAATAAATAAAAAAATATTCAGCTTAAAAATCCATCTAGGGAAGAGAGAGGAGAGATACATAACATGTTTTCCTTTGTTGTCAATCCTTAATGGAAGGGGGTTGTATCTTAAAATTTTAATGTCAGAAACATTTAGCCAACAGATCATTGTGACATTTCCTTCTAGGGGCTTCATCATGGTTATCAATATCTTACAATAGATGCGAGTCATATCTCGATTTGACGCAATTATACAAATCTGAATCAATCAATACAAATCCCCTAGTATGTATCTATTATGGACATGAATTTAATTTTGAATTCTGATTCATTATGATGAAACCCATTACATTCTAATGAATCACTGTCTAAACTAAGTGTAATCAGCCACTTTTTTTGCCTACATTGTATAGCCAAGCACTTCTGTTTTTCATTTGGTCTATGATATGACTCTTCAATCTTGAATGATTTTGAGGTTCCTTTATGATACATTAGCTTTTAATTTTGCTATGTCCCTTTGTTTTTACATGAAAATGGCACAACATTATTAGTAATGTAAATGTTGATTCATAATAAGATTTAATTCATGAATTCAACCACAATTGGTATCTCAAAGTGGTGCTCATAAGTTTTATGGAATGTCCATGGTAGATTTCCGAATTATATTAATTGTTCAGCAGTACTGTTTTGTTTTCCGAAAAATTGTCCCATTAGTTTTATGCCACAGGAGGAACCCATATTATGGTTCCTTTCTTTTTATTCATTATTGCCTTCTAATTAATTTTCAATTATTAAAAGAGTCCATGTATGTACCTGGCAGGATGAATATCTGGTATTGAAACAGGACGAAGTTGGTCACTATCTGAAAGTGAATTGCAATTGCTGTGAATCCACGGATATATTGTCCACTCACCAGCAGTTTGGCAACTTAAATTATCCAGAGAGCCAATTGATAGACAAAGAAAGAGAAAACCCCCAAAAAAATCAGAAGCGTTATATTTGCTTTGTGACTTATCATTAGGTCATTTGTAACATTAAAAAGATCAACATGGAAAAGACAATCATTCTTACTTGTTAAGAATAAAACTTGAGCATATCATCATGTAGTATGAAAATTCATTTCCCTGACAGATAAATCCTACACCATAATAAGATGCATTAGTTAGGCATAGGGAAAGAGCACATCTAAATGTAATTCATATGTAGGCATGGTTATAGACACACACCTAAACTTGAAATATCCAAAGCCAGACGCCCGAGTCCAGCACCAGGAACTAAACAAGCAGGTGGACTGTTTGAGAAATGTTTGGTTTTAGCAAAAAATATACAAATTATGCAAACAATCTTCACATCCCAAATAAGCACTTTCCAATGCTATTAAGAGCATTACAGTCTACCTTTCTTTACTGCGATCAGGAAATAAGATATTAAGCTCTTCAAGAATAGGCTTGTAGCACTGGTCACGTTCCTTTTGACCCTAATAAGATAAAATTGTGGAAGAAAATAGTGAGTAATAAAATAAAGTTGGATATGATGACCATAATTAGAATATTTTAAATAAAGTAGCAAAAAAAAGTACCTCTACAGCCCAGTCCCTAACTACGTTCCTTATAATGCATCGCACCTGAGACAAAAGTAGTAGTAAATGTATATAAGTAACAGCAAAACCATATGAGAACCATCACATCACTCGAACCCTTATACTAACACAATAGTGCAAAACACAAAGCATCAAAACGGAAAATTGGAAATAATCACACTATACTTTTATCCAAGTTTCCCTTGTGGGTTTAGGTGACTAGTGGAAGAGTCTCAATCATCAAAGGACTCATACTATATTCCTGATTCATGCAAAATAAGAAGTCAATTATGACAGGAGTAGTTCTTAGTCTAGCTAGACTAGATAGACAGAAGAGCAGACTAATGAATAGCAGCAGGTCTGCAGCCAGCAACTCTCATACTTTCAAGCATTCAAATCATAGGTGTTAAGTTCTCATCTTCTGTCCTACTTCTTAAACTTCATCAACTATTATCAATTACCCTGATAAGGATTTTCTTTTCAGGCAATATTGAGGATTTGCCTAATAAAAATTCTACTTCATTCTCTGTTGACTTTTACATAAAACCCATCAAACCCAAAATCATAAATTAACAGGTGTTGTACGTCACTACAACACTACCTACTTTGTACCATTAATTCATCCAAGAAAACCTCAGCCTCTTAAAATCAAATCCTTCTAATCTTGCATTGGAACCAAAAACAACAAAAAAGAATGGATGCTGGAAACAAAAATATACCTTATCCACATCAACTAAAGGAACATTCAACTGAAAAGAAGGATCCAACCATTGTTGCTGTGGTGAGGTGTCCATGACCTGATATAAAGAAGGAAACAGGGGCAAAAAAGGGAGGGTGTAAGGTTAAAAATCTACAAAAAATTAAGCCTGTTCGAAGACAAAGTCTATTCAATTTTAAGTTTTGGAAGCTCCCAAACGAAGTTTGAGTGGAACTTATAAATCATTTTTATCATAATAGGAAGCTATAAATCATTGCTTTGAGAAAAAGTGCATGGGGACATTAACCTTTCCCATTTTCTTTGGCCAAAATCCTAACCAAATGAGCACATATTCGACAACTCTGCTAAAAATTGTTTGGCAGTTTGAACTTGATACATATATTGACATTTTTGTCAAAGCATTCTATCTTAGGTATATAATAGCAGTCAAACTAAAAAGTAGGAATTGTTGATTGCCCAGAAATGGCCACACAAGAAGAACGAATCAAGACGAAGGAAAGCAGGTAAAAATTATAGAAACTCTTCCTTTTCTCCATAAAACAACCGACCAAAATAGTCAACATGCAATAAAATTCTGCCAGCAACAAGGTCTCACCATGCCATGACTTAATTGCAAACAATGATTAAGCTATGATTATTCGCAAACAGATTTGTGAGAGGGGAAAAAAGAGAGAGAGAAGGAGGAGAAACGTATAAACTTTGTTTTGGAAACAACTGTGCTGCGGCGCCATAGTGAAGGAAGATATCACTGCTAGTAAAGTTATCCGATTACTCTCAAATGTATCAAGAACTTTTAAGAAAACTTGTTTCGTTAGCAGTTAGCACCAAATTAATACAGCTGCACAAGGAATGCACATCATATGACGAGCTTAGACAGCAATTCTAAAAAATGAAAAATTTACAATAACACAGACAAGAAGAAATTACATTTCCATTGGAATCAGCAACAGCACTTCCACCATACTCGCTATTATCTTTAGTATGTATCATGTTTGAAGGGTGGCTACCAGTATTTGACTGATGGTGACTCTCAATGTTCACGTCCTGTTGTTATCTACAGAGTCAAATTTCTAAATGAAAAAAACCATAACAGAACCACAAAGCATCACAGTTCTTATGTACTGAACTAAAATAAACATGGCGTCATGAATGCAGAAGAAACCTCATTGGGATGCTCCGGTACCGATGATCTGCATGAATCATTGTTGCCTTCCACACAACCGTGTTGATTAGATACAGAACATGTTATTCTCAACGGGGCTGATTCACATGAACAACAATTAATCCCTTCACAGACTAAATTATCTTTTTGACCATATTCAGGATGTGGATCATCACATAAATCTACATCCTGGCTCATATCAAGTGGAGGTTCAAATGCCTACAAAAGTTCATTATGCCTATATCAAATATTACTATAACACAAAAAAAAAAAGGAACAAGCCACGGAAAGCGTAGGTCCATACCTGAAGCATGTTGAATATGAAATGAGAGTTCATAGAGATACACCTGCTCCATTGGAAGGTGCCAAAAACAATAAAATTCAGAATTCAAAACTTCAAGTTTAATTTCCATTTTTTAATCAAACTTGACCTCTCTATTATTTAGTAAAATATGAGGTAAACTATTTTTTCATAAAAGGAAAACAGGTACATCAATATGCACGGATTTATAAAGTTCCTCTAACTTTGCTATAAATCCCATATGAGAGAGTGTGTACATCCATATGCTGAAAACCCATTGTTTTGACTACAGCAAAGACTGTATATTTATAAAATAAATGTATTAAATACAAATTTACTAGTGATTATATTTATATGTATATATAATACAATTAACCTAAACAGTTCCTAATACTACACTAATTTCTAGTATTGGTGTGTTTTTCTGACTTCCTATGAACTTTACTTTATCCAAAATCCAAAGCATGCTTTGACAGAAGCTTTTCTAGAAAATCTTAAAGATTAAAAACAGCATATTGATGTGGACTTTTAAAAGCTTCAATCATTAAGTTCTTCAGATGTTGTTTTATGATAGGGAATAAAATTAAAAACTAGCCATGCAGCAACAAGTTCGAATCATCCCCATTCTATCAACTTCAGAATATCTAACCATTTATTTACCTCAATATGTACCATGAGAGAGAGAGAGAGAGAGAGATTATGAAGTAATGAAAAAGGAGAAAAAATGTACCAGCGTAATCTTTTAAACTTTAGAGGATAGTGGGATAACAAAGCCTGCACACACATCAAAAAGGTAAAGTAAACAAGGGAACATAAGAATTAACAGAAACGGCTAGAAGCAATTATGTGACAGCAACAAAATAACTGTTAGAAACTATATTAATTTGACTATTAGACACAGTGAGTAGACACTATAGAGTCAATTAATATAGGAGCTAAACAAGAGTTAATATTTAATAATTCATCTAATAAATCATGTACATAGATTAGAATAAATTTATGCTACCACAGACTGATTAGTCACACACAATTTCAGCCATATTATCCCTATTTACAAATGGTATAAAAGCAGGTTTCAACTCATATATTTTACCAAAGGGTGTCAATAACCATTAACCAGTCATTCAAATGCAAACAGAATCAAGAACAAGTGGCAACCCAGTCAAGGTAAGATCAATAAGGAATTTTCCAATTTCCATGTCCCTCCTATTTTGCATCCTTATATCAAATAGTAATGGGTATGAGCTCAAAAAGCTCAATTCTTACAGTCTGAAATGACCAAAGAGTACATGTCTTGCTCAAGCTTAGGAAGACCCAATAACACAATAGAAGCACACAATAACACGCAATCCATCAATGTGAAACGGTACAGACAAGAATCAATATGGCAGCATCAAGCAGATTCAAAAGAAACAAATACCTTATGGGCAGGTGGAAGCTTCTTAAAAGATCTCTCATATCTTCTAACATCCTCATCCGCAGCATCAGGATAACTGCAAGAGAAGTCGGCAAAGAAAAGGCTCAAGTTTTACTTTATTATTAGGACTTGAGAAATGTGAACAAGGAAAAATTGATCTGAAAAACAATGTTACAACTTTTTTCCGTAAAATAATCACTTTTGAAAGTTTTCATCCATTTGTTACAGTTTTTCAAAAAAATGAGAATCTAAAAATGGTTTCAAATGAAAAGCTGTTCTTAATAGCTTTTCAAAAAAATCATTTTTTATAACTGATTTTGTGATTTTCACTGCAAAAGAAAAACACAGAGTTATTGTTTTTCTCAAAAATCTCTAAATTATTGAATAATAAAATCATTATGTTTAATTACAAGTTAGCACTAAGCTAAACCCACTCTGTTTCAAGTTTCAACTAACTAGCTGCATATATAACTGGTTTAACTAACTAATTAGTCCAACTGACAAGTGACCAACTGGTTATGACACTAAGTTTAGGTATACGACAGAAAATACATCATTATAGAAGAGATGATACGTAAACATTGAAATTTAAATATTATGATAGAAACCAAATAATGAAAACAAGTATTA
Organism: Cicer bijugum; assembly: GCA_037974875.1. Classification (NCBI taxonomy): domain Eukaryota; kingdom Viridiplantae; phylum Streptophyta; class Magnoliopsida; order Fabales; family Fabaceae; genus Cicer; species Cicer bijugum. The sequence continues at coordinate 4,661,677 of JBBPBT010000685.1, forward strand.
ATCATCAAATTAGAATATGCTAAATGAAAAAAGTACAAAGGATCATAAAATTTAATCGATACACCTAAAGAATTCAATAGCTTTTTGGAGGATTTACATGGTGAGTGTGCATTCGTCACTTTGATTGATGATTACAACAAAATTCTATAAATGATTAAAAACCAAATAAAATAGTAAAAAAACTGAAAAGAAAAAAGTGCGAAATAACATGACTTTCACGGATCGTTGAATGAAAATTGAAGAGTAAAGAAGGAAGGAAATGATTGTACTTAAGGTAAGCGCTAACGATGCGTCTAAGGGATTGGATTTCAAGGGCTTCCTCAAGCTTCAAACGACGACGTTGCTCTTCTTCCGCGTCTTCCATGACTACGTCTTATTCTACAGTCTTACAGTACTGCCCCGAGCGAGAAGAAGCAACATTCACCTCTAAAGTCTAATAGAATTATTAGATCGGGCCGGGTGGGCACAACTGAATACATTAAGGCCCAATCCACCTCGATGGAATAATCTATAGTCTATTCAGCATACGTTAATTATTTTTTGTACTTATTAAAAAATATTAATAATTTTAATTGTTGACCATAAAATATGATGATTTTAAGCTACTTACTAATCATAATTACTTAAAGGATTGAATAGACCAGCATTATCTATCAACTTTATAAAATTAAATAGAGTAAATATATTCATATTAATTATGATTGTTGTGTTAAGAAAATCATTTCGTCTATTATTTTGTAATAAATATTGTATTTTATAATGTATATCGTTAATGATACATATAATAGTTTTTAGTTTAAATATATTTTTTTTCTATCAATATATTATTTTTTATTTTAGTTTTTATAAGTTTTTTTTTAATTTAGTATTTATAAAATCAAAGACAATTGGTTTTGGTCCTTAAAAAAAATGTGATAAACTGTCATTATGGGTAAGAATAGGTTACGTTATGATATCGAAATGATTGAGTTTGATATACGATTAATTTTTTAGGTCTAAGTTTGACCTAGAGTCTATCATGAACTTTTGTTTTTATCTGAGTTGACCTTTTAAAAAGTCTCGTCTGAAAGTCTATTTAAAAGTCTTATTCATATTAAAACATTTAAATGTTATATTTTATATATTTTTAAATATATTAAACTATATCTTTATATATAAGGAAAATTAATAAAACTATATTTAAATCTAATAAAATAATAACTAACAAGTTTGCATTGCAACAACCTTTTGAGAAAGAAAAAAAATTGAAATTCAGCCCATATACACATATCAAACTACATCATCTATCCATACCAATTTACACGATGTTAAGCCCTTACCAAATGATATTTTCTACATACTAATATACATATTTATATATATTAGACAAAAATAATTTTTCTAACAAAATATTTAAAAAAAGAAATATGAAACAAACACTTTTTAAATTCTAAAAAATGATTTTTAATTTCAAATAATAGATTCTTAAACAAACGCATCAATTATTACCTCTTAAAAAATATAGAACAATCACAACTGAGTAATTGTCTAATTAAACTGAATATGAAACGACTATCAAATATGAAATCGTTACAAAATATAGAACGAGTACCGAATATAGAACGACTACCCGTCAGTCATAATAGATTTTTTTATAAGTCTGTCTAGTCTATTTTAATAAATAGACTTTAAAAATAGTATGAATTTAACTTTTTTATTAAATAGGCGAGACCATATATAGCCTCCTAACGGACAGTCTAATTTATTCTCGACATGAAGACCTATGAATACACACTAAAATATCATTTTGATATATTAAAAATTAAAATATCTTATATTATTAATTTATTTATTTATTATTCATTTAATAATTAATGTTGTTTTATAAATAATATAAAAATTAAGATAAAGGGTTTAAGAATTTTTTAAAAACTCTTTATTTTTTTAATATTGATTTGACATTAAAAACCAAAGTCAATCATCTAATTTATTCACTCCTTTTATTCTATTCACTTATATTGTCCCTTATTTCTCGTTAAGGATTCGAAATCAAGCCGCTGGATATCAATATATGATATACATTTTTGTGGACTATTTTTTTTCACTAAATTTTAAGGATCGTTGATTTACCATGTCTGAATAGTTTTCTATTGTAAGATTGGGCATAGAGCACTTGGTCTGTTTGTGTGGAAAAATTGATTGGGCATGGAACAGTTTTAATTTAATTTTTATCGAAGTTTATTAATGTGAATTTGTTGATCACTTATTTATAGATAAGAATGAGATGTGAACTTAATTGCTGAAATTACACTTCCATTTAAATCACGAAAGTATGCGTAGTTTCTCAAGGAGACGATGAATTGTCACAGTTTAATCGGTTCACTTTAATTTCAACTATTACGATAGTCATAATTGAGTTAGTTGAGCATATATTTGTTTCTCAAATTCTTTTTCGACAAAATTTGTTTCTGAATATTGAATATCGACTTCTATAGGATGAATTCACCTTCAAAAAAGTTAAACATTAATAAAAGGTAGTCAATTTTGAATTTTGAACTATCAATTGGAAACTTTTCTTATGGTTATAACAATCAATTTCATTTAAAAGAAAAATCAATTTCAATTTTCTTGTGATATTGATTAATTTTATTTTCTACTCGATTTGTTATTATTTTAAAGTCACAATCTTCTACTCGAATAATCAACTTCTTTTATTTAATTTAATTGATTAATAATTAATTGATATTTAAAACACATACTTTTCTACATTTGATATTTTAAAGCGTACATTTGTGAATGTCTCGTGTTAGAAAACAAATACAATAATTATGAGTGCACCATTTTTTTAATTTGATGAGGGCATTGAAAATTTCAATTTCAACCGTGATTGTATTGATCAAGATATACTTCATATGTTCCTTGTCGTTTTAAATTGTTTAAACATACCAAGGAAAAAAATGTAACTTTTAATGAAATTATAAGTATTTTCCTATAATAGCTATATACTAGTAATACATAACTTCACCTATTTTTTTATCTGTTACATAAATAGTTATGAGTATTGTTTTTTCAAATAAATTAGGAAAGAGGAAATTATGAATAATAGCGTCAACATTAATGATTATTTTACAATTATGTTTGAGTTTTAAATTATATCATTTGAAGTTACAAAATCAAATTTTTACTACTGAAATAATATCTCTTAAAGAGAATTTAGAGTATCGTTACAAAACAATAATTAATGCTACATTGAGCTTCAATAATAGAAATACAACTATTTTGCAAAAGCCACATTTAAAAAAGAACTTCTAGAATAATGTGGCTCAAAAATAAACTTACTCGTACATAGGGTTCAATTGAGCCCACAAACTAAGGGTATGAATTGATTCTATCCAATTCATATGTCTACACTAGTTAAGATATTAAGATATATATCTCACTATATTAATTAAAAAAAAATATAATAAAAATACTCATACATAGACTTCAAGTGATCCCACAAAGTAAATGGTATGAATTGATTTGATCAAATTCATATTTGGTTTAATTTGCGCTACTATTATCATTGTTATGAATTACTATTGAATCATGACTTTGAGTCCTTTTCTTTCTCTTTTGAAGAAAATTGTGAAGAGATCTCTTAATGGAAAAACCTTGTGAAGAGTTATGCATGAATAATCTCCGAGGTTGCAGTGAAAGGGATAGTATTGGACGTGATCCTTTGCTACCATTCTTTCCTTCCATTTCTTGACTTGCCAACCATATTATCACTCTAGCCTGCAAACAATTTCAACTAATTATAATAAAAAGTATATTTATAAGCTTTTATTATTAAGAGTATCTTCATATTATAAAAAATGGTGCATATATACATTGATCAAGTGAGTAAAACAATATGTTTCCTAAGTTTTTTTGTTTTCACTTACATAATTAACCCCATGCAAAAAACTATGAAAAATAATTATTAAATTAATGTCTAGTAGTATAGGCGTGCATTGCACATGATATGAATATATTACTTGAAGTTCACTTTCATCAAACATAAAGTGTCCATTATGAGCAATGGCAACAAGCTCCTTCCTTACGTTCATCTTTTCATTCCTAAAAAAAATTCACAAAAAGGAAAAATGATTAACCATAAATGCAAGAAATTAAGACTCCCTTCATAATAACAAAGTCAAATTATATTAAGACGAAGAAGAAGAGAAAAAAATAATTTAAAACACCGAAATTGCTTACATTGATTTATGAGATGATGAACCCACAAAACAATTTCGCTTCATCGTGATGCCAAATTTGAACTCGAGTAATGCAATGTACCCTCTTGTTACTCAAGAAAGAAAAAAAAAAACAATTTAAGAAAAATATACACTACATGTTGAAGAACACAAAATATTTAAAAAGACACATGCACTATATAACGAAGTTGATTAATGCATGAGACATAGATTTCAAAGGTGATATATATATATATATAGGTGTCGGGGGAAAGAAAAAAAATGGGAAGGTGAGTTGAATAACTAGGCACGTGAGAAATGAGTTACACATGCTAAAAAACTTTTTGTATAGCGTTGTAGCTCTCATTAGTTACGTACCTTTGTATTGTTGAAAAATCAATTAACACCACACAGTAACTCAATGTGTATTTTCACGTGCCTCCTATTTCTTTGCAGCTACATTTGCTTGCCCTTTAGAAGTGGAAATTACCCTTAATGGAAACTTTGCTTTCTTTGTGTAACCACACTCAATGCATTATGTCTTTTTTGTGTTTCCATTTCTTTCACGTGATGAAATTCAACACGATAAAAATTGAAATTATACCCTTTTTACTTCTATCTTTTCTATTATTTCACCGGAAGTGTTTTTATGAGTTTATTGTACGATATTTGGGACCAAAAAATCCAATAAATTAATCTCCAACCACTTACAATTATATGGCGATTTATTCATATACATAGGCTCCGAAATTTAAATCCATTATTTCGTACTATATATGTAAGTTTTTTGTACCCAATTTACTTTTTTTTAATAACTTTTTGGCCCTTCGTTTTTAAGACCGTTGATGAGATATTTCCAAAGATATTTTATACCTAACTGATTTTATTTTATTTTTTATTTTACACTTAACAAAGACTAAGAAACCAAAATTATTTTTTAATATATATATATATATTAAAAAAATTAAAAAGAGTTATTCTTTAGACTCAATTATTTAATAAAAAATTATACTGTTATATTAAAATAATTTTAATAAAAAAACTATTTTTATCATCTTACCGTCCACTATAAAATTTCAATTTTAATTTCATATATTTTTAAAGAGGAATTCTAAAGAAATATAGAATTGACAGGTGGATGAATTTTATTGTTAGTGTTGGATGTTATTACTATATGCTCAAATTGATAGATACATGTATAATTGGATTGTTATGAACTTTTCAATACTTAGGTAATCTTTAAATTTTTTTAAGCAATTAGTTTATTTTTTGAACATCTTGTATATTGAAGGCCATTTGTATTTTATAATAAAAATTATATATAATTTATAAATAAATAAAAAATTATAACACTAAATTCATAATTTGCATAGAGCACTCGAAATTTCAAGAACAAGTCTTACCTTCACTAGATAACAAATTTGTGCGATCGATAGCCCGTAATCAGATGATACCACCACACGTTCAACTCTTTGACAATACAATTTAAGATCCATTAACATTTACTTTATATCAAGAGGAGGTTACCATGTGATATTGACCTGCATTTTCGTATGGATCTAGTTTGTTTTGCTAATTAATTAGTAAACTTGTGAATATACATTTGAAACTTCTAACTTTAATTAATTAAATTAAACCATGGAGAGTGTATTTATGAATAAACTATATAGTAATGTTGAGTATATATTAATTAATTAACATAGAGTGATGTATTTCTTTCATTTTTGCTCTATATAATGCAGTCACAACTCAGAAGCACTAAAACTAAAACTTAGTTACCACATGGGTTATATTTGACGATGTTGTAGCTGAAATAGAAAAAGTAGGCACATGCCACGTGGTAGACACCGTTCATGTGGCCATGAGCAAATGAGTAGTTGCGACAGTAGTACACTCAAACTAAGTACTAGTGTTGCCTTCAAGTCCGATTCCTCCTTTCAAGTGGGGTTGGTGTGGTGTGAAGCCTAAGTTTTTCAGTTTTCTACGCACACGTGCACAAATGCCTTCACTACTTTGCAAATTGCAATAGACCTATCATATATTATATATTTCTTACTCTCTCAATCCTGCAATCACGTTTAGCTAATTCAAACAAATTAAAAATTAAAGGAATATATTAGATATCTTAATTACACGTTAATTAATCATAACTATAATTACTAAAGAATGTTTGACTTTAATATATCTCATTCAAAAGTCAAATGAAATTAAATAATACTAAAAATAATCATAACTATAATTACTAAAGATTATCCCCTTTAAAAGTCAAATGAAAACTAACGACACTAAAAATAATCTGAAATTGGTCATTGCACGTCATCAAAATCATATATAGGACTCTAAAATATAAATACTCGGCAGAGTAAAGAGCAAATTGAGTGTAACAAATTTCTTACCTCCTATAAATTATCTCAATGATCAACCTTAAAGTCAAATGAAATTAAATGATACTAAAAATAATCTTAAATTGATCATTATCAAAATCATATATAGGAGGAATCTAAAATATAAATATTCTGCAGAGTACAGAGCAAATTGAGTGTAACAAATTTCTTACCTCCTATAAATTATCTCTAGGATCAACTTGGGTGTTCTATTCTAGCCAGTTTCAGAGCAGGATTGTTGTATTTGATGGACTTATATTCCATAAAACAAATTTTGTACGAAAAATTTAACCTTGTATCCCCATTTTTATATACCTATACCTCCATAATTTTTTTTTGAAAATATCAATTATATTTTTATTAATTTAAAGTTTTTTTTTTACCATTTTATCTTTTCCAGTATCAAAAAAGATTTTCGATACATACTTTATTTTTAGAATTTTTTTTTTTAAGTTTTTCAATACAAAATGTTATTACTGGAAAACTTTAAAAAATTATTTTCAATACAGAAGTGAAAAATTATACTACTGTAAAACTTCATTCGAAAGATTTTCGATATAGGTGTTTCCGGAAAACTTTCTCATATAAAGATTTCAGGTACACACCATTTTTTTTAATTTTATTATTTTTATAAATGATAATACACCATTCAATAATTAACTCATCATAAATATTAATTAACGCACCATAAATATTTTTAAATAATAATACACCATAAATAATTAATAATTAATACACCATAATTAATAATTAATACATCATAAATCGTGGCCAATTGTGAGACAAATTATTTCTCTAACCAGATCAAATGTATTCTTCATATCCAGTCGAAAAAAAATTAGTTACAATTAAATAAATACTAATATGATAAAAAAAAATATTTTAAAATAATAAAATAACTATTGAAAAACATGTGGATGAAGTTTTCCGGTGATTTCCAGAAATGTTGGTTGAAGTTTGCCCTTTTGTATTGGAAAATTTCTTTTAAATTTTACTGAGTGGAAATTGCATATCGAAAAATTTAAAGAAGTTTTAAAAAGAAAAAAAATTGCCTCTTATTTCTATTCCAAAAATATTAAATGAAGAAATAAAAGACAAAAATTTATATATACAATAATATTTTAGTATTTTTCTTTACTTTTTGAGGTACGTACAGATCGTAAAATTTTCATTTTGTACTAGTATTGTTACCACTAAGGGGACCTGCTCATATGCCACAACCCTTTCTATTGAGAAATATGACATAATTTGCACATGTATTTTACCTCAGCTACCTTGATGCTGAAATCAGCATCATATTCATCTGCTTCAATGTCAATTACTCTCACAAAGTTGTGTCAAATCGTAACTAATCAAGAAACATAAAATTCATAAAAAAAAAAACATAAAATATTGCTAATTTGATAGTGGCCTACATTAAATCATTATGTGAAAATCGTTTGAAACTTGTAACCCTCTTTGTTGTAATATTTGATACATTGACTTTATTAGTGTTAATTAGTTTGTCAAAAATAAAATTAAAATAAAAAAGTATTTTTATACCTTAAAACTTATTTTATATAATTTTTTTCTTCTTATTCTTGATAATAGACCTAGATTAGATCAATATCTCAATTATAATTACGAAAAAGACAATAAACTTCTATTTATTAAAAACGATTAGTATTAGTATGGATATACTCTGGATCACTTTACACTATAATATTTGTCAACTTCTTAGACCAACGAATCATATTTATTGCAAAATCCATAAATTATTGTTGAGACTACTGCATACAAAAATATTATAACTAAGATAGAAAAAATCAAAATAAATAAATCGTTGATTAATAATCATTGATAGAAAAATCATTGAAAAGATAGAAAAATCATTAATTTTTCACAATTTAATTAATAAGTCTTATCATATCTTATTTAATCCAATAATAAGTCTAAAACCAATCGTAAAAATAACTCTATATATGCTG
>JBBPBT010000685.1:4670513-4697793 GCA_037974875.1 Cicer bijugum
TTTTGAAATATGATAATTATAAGCTATAAATGACCTGTTTATCACTATCAAGATATTACCTAAGATTAATGCATGAAATAATGAGTCTTCTTAACGAATATATATCTTGATTGTACCGGTTAAAAAATCATAAATTTAAATTTTATATTAGAAAAAACAAAATTAATTAAACTGTGAAAGAATAAAATACACAAATTTTCATGCATTTTCAATGACAAATTTTTATAATATATAAAACATTTTATATTGTAAATGCATCATAATTATTCATAAAAATGATTTTAAATAATTTCTTTTTATAAAAGTCAAACATTTTTATTCATCTACCGACTGATAATATAAAATCTATTTATATTGAAAGTGTATATGAATTAAATTATTTGTATTATTCACAACTCACATAAATTTCTAAAAAATAATCAAATTATAATTTATTACACATTTTCTTGATATTCTAAAATGGGACCAAACTTTAGCGGCTCATATGGACCCAAAATTTAAGGTGTGAAGTCAAAATCAAATATTAATGTTTTGCTAAATATTTTTAATATACATTTCGTTATTTCTATATAGAAACAAAATGGTAGCCACGTGGGAAAATTAGGAGAATTCACATTATACTTGTCCACAAAAACTCCGTCAAGGAATGAGACGAGAGATATGGCAATGAATCGATGTCTGTATTGAGTTTTGAAAGAATGTGGCACTTCAACAAAATACACTTCACTCTAGTTGCAATTGTTATCACTACCTTTGTGGTGTTTTTTGGTATTGATTCATTTGAGGGTGTAAAATTGGTGTCTAGATTAAATTATCAAAGGGTTCAAAAAGGACATTCAAGATCAACCCTTTCATCATCCAAGGTATATTTATATATATGAATGAAATTTTTGTATTATAATAATTTTTTTCCCCCATGAATGTGATTTTTGTTTTGTGCACATAGCAAAAGGTTAACTAAGGTTTATTCATGAATATTTTCATTTGTGTTGAATCGTTTTTTTGTACATGTAGGATGAGGGAAGACACAAATTGCCTAAAAGAAGATCAATGCAAGGAGATAGAAATGTGGAGAAGGTTGAAGCAAGTCTTGAAAAAGCAAGAGCTTCGATAAAACAAGCCTTGTTGAGAATCAATGACACTTTGCCTCTTGAGGATTCTCATGATTTTATTCCACAAGGTGACATCTACAGAAACGCCTTTGCTTTTCATAGGTATGTTTTTTCTTAAGCAGGAATTTGAGTAAAAAAACATTGGCGAATAGATTTCTCATCTCAATTATGTTGACATATGGATCTTAAAATTATCACTTATAATTTGAAGTATTTTATTAATATTAAATAAAAAATTGAAATACTAAATCAAAACCTAAATAAACAAAATATAACAACATTATCTCATTAAAAATCTTATATAAAAAAGTAAAAAGATAAAACCAAACTCAACTGTATCATAGATATGGTTGTATGAACAATATCATGAGTGGGGGACAAGGATTTATTTAATCATCAAAAAGAGAAAAGAAAAAAATTTTTTTTTTTTTCCAACTTATGTGAATTATTTTATAGAATAAAAGGCATCCATGTGGTATTGAGGCAGATAATCATTTGATTTATAATTTTTTATTTATTTATATTAAATTGTTCCTAGTACATGTACATCATGACAGTATATATAATTTTGGGAGAATAAATTTATTTTGTTCATTTGAAGGAATAATAGATCAAAAGATAAAAGAGATTATACCTCAAATGATTTGATCAGTTAATCTAATTTTTTTAAAATATTCAATTAACCTTAAGATTTTTACTACAATATACTAGACCGATGAAATTCAACACCATTTGCTAGTAAATTAATCTTTTGCTATAAACACACGGGAAAAAAAAAAGAGACATTTGATTATATTAAAAGAAATTAACTTTAATTTTCTTACACTTTAAATTTTCCAAGTACTTCTCTAGTTCTCTTTCTCTATCTCTCTTTTTCTATTGAAACCTTCACTTACTCTTTTTTTTATTCCTATCTTTCTCATTTACCACCACATAGCTAAATGCATGTAAAATATCTTCTTTTTTTTTTGGGTACAATAGTCATGTGCTGAAAATTGATCTGCCTACACTACTTCACAATAGACATCGTGGAAGCTTGTAAATCATTCTTCTTTCCCAATTATTGAACATATACTGTAGGAGTAGAAGATGCCAAAAGAGAGAAAGAAAGAAAATTGTCTAGTTCCATGTTTATGGTGCGTTGAACTTGAACAAAATTAATACACTCTATGGACCTCACCTAAGTCACGTGTTGACATGATCTGATGTTTTGGTGGATATGTGTTAGGTTCAATTCCTTATAAACAACAATAAATAAATCTAAAATTCTCCTAATCTTTTTGGGAAAGATTAGACTAAAACACACATATACTTTAATCATTACCCAACAACCTAATTTTATGTGCGTTGAGTTAAAAATCATCAATTCTAAAAACACATGTATACTATATCAAAAAGGTTTTCTTTCATGAACCCAAAGATTTCATCGTTACAACATTGTAAGTACAAGTAACATATATTTGGGTAGTTTAATCATTTGATTGCAGATCCAATCTCTAACTATTGCATATAAAGAAAATATATCTTTGGATAAGTTAACTATGTAAATAAATATCAGTTACTTAATTATAAATATTAAATTTATAATGTTGCTTGGAAATACTTTAGTTTTTTAAAAGAGGCCTTTAGTTCTAGCAATAGGGATTAGTTTTTCTTGAAAATTTTATCATGGAACCCCCTAATTATACCTATACCTCCAAATCATGAATAAAATGATATTTTTGTCCTTGTTTAAATGATAAAATTTCAAAAAAAAAATTGTCATTTCTCATTTCAAGTTTTCTCAAAGAGTTTTTTTTCTTTTAAACTTCCGGAGAACTTAAATAAAGTTTTCCGGTACACAAGATACACTCCAAAAAACTTATTTAAAGTTCTCCAGTACATAAACATCTTCTAGAAAATATTTTTTTAACTTCTTCGATACATAATTCTCTTTCGAAAAATATTATTTGAAGTTCTCCGCTATAGAACACTCTTCCGGAATTTTTTTTTTTTGAACTACTCTGTATAGAGTAATAAACTTGAGGCTTAACATTTTTGACAATATAGAAGACGGCAATTTATGGTGTATTAATTATTAATTATGAGATATTAATTATTTATGGTGTATTTATGATGTATTAATTATTTAATGGTGTATTAATAGTATATTAATTATTTAGGGTATATTATTATTTAAAAATATTTATAGTATATTATTATTTTTTTAAATGGCCGAAAATCTTTTTTAGAAAGTTTTTCGAAAACAATGTACCGGAAATCTTTTCAATGAAGTTTTCCGATAGTACAATTTTTCACTTCTGTATCATAAATTTTTTTTAAAGTTTTCCGGTAACAACCTTTTAGAATCTTTTTTCTGATTCCGACAAATATGAAATGGTAAAAAGTAAAATTAAATTAATAAAATAGTTAAAAAAAATTAAGGATGTAATTGACATTTTTTAAAAATTATGGAGTATAAGTATAAAAATGGGGAATATGGTAAATTTTTCTAGTTTTTTTAGTTGTTGTGTCATCTTAATTGTCATGCTTTATTTTGTTTTCATTCTTTTGAATTGTGTTTATTACATACATATGATATAGGAGTTACTACTTAATGGAGAAGCTCTTTAAAATCTTTGTGTATGAAGAGGGAGAGCCTCCACTTTTTCATTATGGTCCTTGCAAGAGTATATATTCAATGGAAGGAATATTTATAAACTTATTGGAAAGCAATACACAGTTTAGGACTCAGAATCCAGATGAAGCTCATGTTTACTTTCTTCCATTTAGTGTTGTTATGATCCTTCAGCATCTGTTTCACCCTGTTATTCGTGATAAAGCTGTATTGGGGAGAACTATTGGTGATTATGTTCATATCATATCCCATAAATATACATATTGGAATAGAAGTTATGGAGCTGACCATTTCATGCTTTCTTGTCATGATTGGGTACTTATTTTTCAATTTTCCTCCTCTAATTATAGTGCCTATAAACTTATGATTTAGGATTTGTTTTTATTAGACAAATGTTATTTGCTTTATTTTTATTTAAAAAAATGTTTGATGTACATCTCATAAGGCATATACACATTTAGAGATAAAGAGATAAAATATAATGATCTGATATATATGATATATTAATAAAAAGAGAGATATAAAGATAATATGTATTGAATGAGTATGTAAGAATAATAGATAATATTGAGTATTGAATGAGTATGTATGAATAATTGTTGGTCACTTAAGTTCAAGAGAGCCATTAAAAATATTTGAACTTATTTTATTACATAAACACTTAAAACAAATAAAATATCAGCCTTATAAAAAATAGCATGTGACCTTAATAAACTCTATTAACTTTGTTTTCAATGAGTTTATGAAGATTGGCTTATGTAAAGGAGTTGATTGACACAACCTATTGTGTAGTAGCTACTTATTGGATAAGCACTTAATTAATTTAAATGTGCACCCAAACACACTTACCTATACTTGAATAACCATGAATTTCAATCATTCAATATATAATGTTCATTAGCATCTATTAAATATGGCTTAACTAACTTTTAAATTTTTTGTGAAAAAAAATGGTTTTTGTGCACAGGGACCAAGGGCAACATGGTATGTTAAGGAATTATATTTCATTGCAATTCGAGTACTATGCAATGCAAATATCTCTGAGCATTTCAATCCAAAAAAAGATGCATCATTTCCTGAAATAAATTTACTAACAGGTGAAACAACAGGCCTAATTGGTGGCTATCCACAATGGAACAGAACAATTCTGGCTTTCTTTGCAGGACAAATGCATGGTAGAATTAGACCAATGCTTTTCCAACATTGGAAGAACAAAGACAAAGATGTGTTGGTTTATGAAAAACTTCCAGAAAATGTTTCATATCATGAAACAATGAAGATGAGTAGATATTGTCTTTGTCCAAGTGGTTATGAAGTGGCTAGTCCAAGAATTGTTGAGGCAATTTATGCTGAATGTGTGCCTGTTATAATATCTCAAAATTATGTGCTTCCTTTTAGTGATGTTCTTGATTGGGATTGTTTTTCTGTTCAGATTCAAGTGAGTGAAATTCCTAAGCTTAAGGAAATTTTGTTGGGTATATCAGAGGAGAAATATGTGAGATTGTATGAGGGAGTTAAGAAAGTGCAAAGACATTTTGTGATGAATAATCCTCCTAAGAGATATGATGTGTTTCATATGATTGTTCATTCTATATGGCTTAGGAGATTGAATGTGATTGTGAAATAAATATAGTTGTTCTCTCAATATTGATTATTTTGTTCATGAGGTTCATTGCTTGTATTCATTATTCTTAATTGGCATACAACATTGTTTATATACAAGTAGTATATTCCCTATAAGTTACTTCATGATCACTAAATAAACATTTTTTTTAGAAAAGTAATAACTATATCCATAGATATCTACAGGCTGTGAGTATGAAGTGACCCAAAAGGTATTTTTATCAAATAAATATTCAATTTCATCTTTAAAATTATAAGATTGTATTAACTTATTCTATAATACTTGTCCATATCATAAAATGATCTATGAATTGTAAAATATTTCTTAGGTTATTTCCTTATAAATTGTTATATAATGATTCTTGACATCATTCACTTAATTTCAAATGCATCATATATATTATTAGCTTAATGTCATATAATCTCCTTTGCAAATAACAGGGATGAACTTGATTAGGTCTATGCATAGGTATCAAGACATTAATAAAACAACATGAATTTTTTTAAAATAAATTAACTAAGAGAATTAAATTGTTCAATTTATAATACAAAATCATTATAAAAGTTTTAAAAGTCACAAATTGTGTTTGCTTGCAACAATAAATTAACTCAAATACATAAACAATAATATATAAAAAAATCGTTAATTTTATTTGTAATAAAATAATCTAAAAGTATGTAAATATATATATATATATATATATATATATATATATATATAAAATCTTTTAAGTTTAACTCAAATTCTACGTGTACGTCTGTTTTGCTACCATCTTTTTACTATCCACATCCCTCAAATTTTTCAGAAAAACAAAATACTTAAAATTTCTTTATTTATTTATATCATTCTTTAAACTATAATTTCTCTTTTTGACTTATCTTCTACCTCATATTCATATTCATATTCATCTTTTTTTCTCACACCTCATTCTTTTTTTACCTCCATTTTCAACAACGTCAACATTTTCAATTATCTTCGTTGTCTCTCATTTACATTATATTTGCATCAATCTTATTCTTGAAATTGATTTTAGTAAGAATGAAACTCATTTAATCAACATTTGATATTGGAACAACAATAGTGATCTTCATGTGTATGCAAACTGAGTTTGCTCAGAAACCTACATGAATTGAGTATGTGAACTCAATATGCGTACGTGAACTGATTTGTTGTGGGACCTACATGAGTTTGTGTAGGAACCTACGTGAATTGAGTTTGCATATGTGAATTGAAATTGCGTAAAAACGTATGTGAACTCAATTCAAGTAGGTCATAGACAAATTTAATTCACGTAGTATCTGTGATTTTTTAAATTGAATAACGTATGCGAATTCAGTTTACATAAGGATAAATGATTTAAGTTTGTGTACATGAATTATTTACAATGCATGTGAAATGAGGTCACGTAAAATTTCTAGATTTTGAAAGAAAAAAAAAATCGAACTCAAACATAGTTATGTAAATATACCTTTTTGAGTGACTTTAATCATAATATGAAGATGTAACTTATCGAGTGTAAGTCATGAATGAGTGGATTTTTAATGAGTATGAGTTATGATTGGTGAGTTATGAATGAGTTGTGAGGTTAATGATGGTGATGAAGTGACAAATTGAGGTTATAGAATTAGGCAAATAAACAAGGGTATTTTGGATATTTTGTTTTTATAAAAAAATTGAGGAATGTGGATAACAAAAAGGGGGTGTGGGTAACAAAATAGTTTCTACTTAGGTCATTTAAGTTTATTTTATTTTGATTTGTCCGTAAAATTACATTTTATTTGCACATTAGTCATTTATTTCAATTTCAATAATAATTAATTTAATTGAAAGTTTATGATCATTTGAAATTGTACCAAATGTTCGAAGAATATATTTCTCATATTAATACTAATCTTTCAGAGAACATTAATTACATCTTATAAATTATATATTTTTTAATTTTATCTACAACAATTTAAATTTACATATAATCTTAAAAATAAAGTAATAAAGATTTATCTACATAACATATGTTTTTAACATTTATTATGTGGTTAGATATTTAACATGACAAAAATTTAAGAAAAATTTCAAATTTAAAAGATTACAAGTGTAGTTTGATATAAGTTTAATAATGTAAACGAATATAATTTAGACGATGGAATCAAATACATAAATTTAAAGGAGTTAAGCTGAATTTTAAAAATAAAGGTATTTTCTAAGGTTCTTTTCTTCTGAGCAAAAATCTTATAGACGGTAACTAACTACAAAAATTACTTTGATTTTCTTTTAAAATACTTGCAAAAATTGATATTTCAAGGGTTTAAGAAAAACCTCTACCAAATAAATCGCTTAAAAAAACAAACATGCCCTTAATTTTCTTTATATTAGAACAAAAATGGCAAAATCTGTTTTGAAATCCATGATTGCAATTCACATCGTCGTGGAACACAGTGTGTGCACGCAATATGCAGGTAAACCCTTCTTCCATTCGTTATTCTTCATTAATTGCAAAAGTTTTGTGAGTGAAACGAGTAAGTAGTCAAGAATTTGTGTTTGCAGGCGAGTGATAGGTTTAATATCAATTCACAACTCGAGCATCTTCAAGCTAAATATGTTGGAACTGGTCATGCTGATTTAAACAGATTTGAATGGGCCGTCAATATTCAGCGTGATAGCTATGCATCATACATTGGTCGCTACCCTTTACTTTCATACTTTTCCATCGCTGAAAACGAATCTATTGGAAGACAACGCTATACCTTCATGCAGGTTTTTACTTTTTTTTTTTCTTTCAAATTTTTATATATACTTCTAAATTGCCAAATAGTTGCATCTAGGCACTTGAAACATGAAAATTAGAAAGTTAGAAGATAATGTCATAAATATCATATTCAAAATTAAGGATTCATATGAGGTTCTCTTAACTTTTTCTGAGGGTTGGGTGTATTTTTCTATATACATGGAAACTAAAATATTATTTAATATAATAAACTCTTGTTGAAAATTAAAATTAAAAAGTTGGAATTTTGAACATTTAACCAGTCAAGTGAAATTAGGAAGGCTGTTTCCTTAAATCCCTGTAGCCTATTTTTTTAATCTTTAGTTTAGAAGATTAAAGATGGGATGGAACCAGTGACAGGCTTGTTGCTATATTCTTCTATTTTTAATAAGAAGAATATCAGAGTTTTCCTTTCTGAGAAAAATGTATTTGCCCAGCGTATCATACTAGCTACGTAGTTGTAGTGTAGATTAAGACAAATTGGTATTAGGCATCCTTACTAATTGACATAGTAATTGTTAATTTCCTTATTTGAACAATACTGTTTTTTATGCAGAAAATGCTCCTGCCTTGTGGTCTGCCTCCAGAAAGAGAAGAAGAATGAAAATTTGACATCTATATTACAAATGGATCATCACGGTTTATGGAGTTGTACTATTATATTATAATAATGTGTCATTTTGATTAAGGAACTTATGTGATCTTGATTGGCGATTGTGGTATCATTTTTTCTTTTGACATGTAAATGCTTTAGTTGTTATTGAGCAGAAACGCTAAATTATGAGATGTCAAAATTAGTATCTTTTCCCATGTTATCGTGATGTTTTGAGAGATGGCTTTTTAAGATGAATGAGTTTGTGTTTTGCATCCATAAAAATGTTACACTTCTTTAAAATCACTTTTAACATGACCATGCTAAGTCAATCAAAATGAAGTTTTATCATTCTGTTAGGAATGATGAATTTGTCCTGTCAAAAAAAAAAAAAAAAGAATGGTGAATTTGTGATGGATACTTTGACATCCCATTTTTCTCTTTACTGGATTTGTTGGGTTTTAACGAAACATAAAATTATATACTTGTAGCCTATGGTCAATATTGTTCTTGTGATACAAGCTAATCAGATAGTTATGGAGCTACAATGACAGTTAATTCTTAATTCAATGCTTATATACGTGACTGTAAATTAGCTTAGCTATTGGTGAATTAATTTAGCTTAAATGTTTATTCAAACATAGTTCATATGTATCAAGAAAGTAGCCCAAATTTTCAACAACAAAAAAACATGTGTTATCATGGTGTTTATAAACATTAACTCGTATATTGTGATGTTTCGGAGACCTTTGAATGAAATAGGAAGAAATTAATAGAGAATTAAATTGCCGAGTGTTGGCATATTTTAGGAAGAGATGACTCTACCTAAATTTTGATATTCACATATTTATCATGTTTTGTTTGTGTGTTGAGGTGAAAATTGTTTGTTATTAGTCAGTGGCTAGCCAAGACCTAAATTTTTATACTCACTCTCACATTTATCATGTTTTCTTCTGTGTTCAGGTGAGAATTGTTTGTTATTAATCAGTGGCTAGTCAAGCAAAAAACGTACTAGATTAATTGTTCTATTAGTTTTGCTTTTGACTATGTTTAGCTCAAAATTTACCAGACTGCTAGGGTCATAAGGACTAGGTAAAGATGGAAACAGGTTAATAGATTTAAGGTTGCCACAAGAAATCTTACGAGCAAAAGATAAATACTTGAAAACCCATACAACTTCATTAGTAGTAATACAAAGCTTAATTTTCTATTATGATAATCAAACTCTCATATTCTTGCAAATACAATGGATGCTCTTTATTTATCAACAACTGACCCTTAAAATCTTAATAATGAACGAACTCTTCCTTTCACCAATACATACACGCAAACAGCCATGCTTGTAAATATGCATATATAAACCAACTATCTGTTTTTTAACTAGCCATCAACTCTATATTGAGTTGTTAGAAATCAGAACTCTTCTTACTTCTATTTCTTCAATATTTTTCGTTAAATATGCACTTTTATTTCCTCTTGTTTCATGATTATCCAAACAACGCTCAAGTGAAAGTAAATCTGCTATGCGAGAACCTCGAATCAATTGTTCGTTATAAAAAATAATAAGAGCAACCAACAATGTTTGAGCAGCAGAAGGAGCTGGTTCCAACAACATAGTGAACCATTGTTCAAATATGTAGGAAAGGCACCAAATTTAGAGTACTGACAATTCATCAAACATATTGACTCAATAAGAGGTGACATGTGAGCAAACAAAAGTTAACATAAAGCAACTGCTCAAATGTGTAGCAAGGAAGCACCAAAATTACCAACTTCATTAAATTAAGCTTTAATATTCAATTATACAAATTCAAACACAAATATACCCCACAAAAAGTATTCCCCTATTGTTGTTAGATTCCTGATTAAGCTTTGCACCTGTTAGCATGGTAGTCACAATCTTGATATACCTCTAAACCTGGTTGGCCTAACTGAGACTCTTCAAAGCAAGCACATCGCTTACTCATCTTCCCGGTCATAGCAATTTCTATAGGTCTCTGAACCAACCTAGGGTAGCCAACATCACACCATACCTGACCAAAACATGTAAACCTGTGTCATAATCTGCATTTACCCAGGTAGGTTGAACTTCTAATTATAAAATATGCTGACAGTTTCAGTTGCAACAGCCTATAGCATGTCTTGTATTTCATTCTCAATTAATAGCATACTGTAAAGTTCATTCCAGTGTTGTCAAATAAAGGCTATAGTGGCACTATAGCGCTACAGTGTAGCACAATTTGAACAAATAGCTTTTGTACTGCGATACGTTATTTGATACAAAGTGTTGTCAAATAGAGGTTATAGTGGCATATACGTTGTAGCATTGCATAATTTGAACAAACCGTTATTTTCTGCGATCAAAGATTGACAACACTTGCTCTAATCTAATCAAAGATGACCAAGTTTGTTGATTCCTTGTAAGTTTTGTATAAATTGTTCATCCTATTTCATTTAGTTTCTGTAATATTTCATTTATTTTCCACATTATTTTTATTTGCTAAACAATGTAGTTTGACTGGAAAAAAATGGGCAACTTAAAAAGTGAAAGGGTAACATTGTATCCAAAAAGAACAAAGAAAAATCAATATGATATCCATGACTCACAACCATCCTGAACTTGATGTATCATATATGTAATTGTTATTAGGAGAAAAACCATGTCGCAATAAAATAATGAAAAGAGGATTAAGAATAATGATGATGGTGTTTACCTCACCACCCTCATCTTGACTCCATCTTGAACTGCATGCAGGTTGTTTAGCTTCTTCAATCTTCTGCTTTTCTTGAAGCTGAGCACCTCTTGCAGCCTTTGCTTCAACCCCTTTCAAATATTTTGTAGGATTCCCTTGGCTATCATAGTATCGTCCAACTAGCTTGCCAACAAACCTACATATATAACGATAAATATTCCAGTAACATTCAAGTAATATGCTGTCATAGAGTGTAAAAGTTTCCAACACCTAAGGTGCTGATCTGGAAATGTGCTTCTAGGAAAACCTATGAATCATGTAAATGTGCTTCTAGGAAATTTCCTGAACCAATGTGTTAGTAACTGCCTTTATCCCTATAGTATTTACCAGTTTCTATCACAATGATTCATGTAAATTTGCTTCTAAGAAAATTGTATGCATATCAAAAATAAAATTGACTTCAATCCATGATCAAATTACTGAATTCGAAATAAACTACCTTTTAAGTTTAAAGCAAAATAAATTGAAGGAAATATGACTCACTTGTAAGTTCTAAAGTAGAAATCCCTCCATTCAACAACACTTTTCACCTGAAAGCAGTTTAATTTAGGGTAAGGTTCACATACTTATTATGGACGAATTCTGGTAAGACTAATTAAAAAAAGTGAAAGTTGTAAATCAAGGGGAGAAGAAAAGGAAAACAAGAAACCCACACTTCTACAAAAATACTCCAAGGTAGTGGAGCCAAGAGCCTGATGACATATTTAAATGACTAGGCTTTTAATGAAATGAAAAATTTCATCAGCAATCTTGATGAAATGAAACATCATGTGAGTAAGTCAATGTTCCAAACTAGGGGGGACCAAGCAGGTTAAGGATTAAAGATACAAAGTTATTAAAATGTCAAGACCTTCCCAATCATTACCTAGGCACCCGATAATGTTTACTCTGGTTAACCCGGGTTTGAATCCTCATTGGGAGGGATACCCACATTTAGTGTCAAACGCACCTCAAATATGATTACCTCCGGAGGAGGGTACCTATGGGAAACCAAAAAAAATCTCCAAGGCCCATTTCTACATGGAAAATGCCTATCTTCCACTTATGCCAAAATATATGAACATGAGATTCAGATAAAAGGAACTGTTAAACTACAATCAATTCTATCTATCGACCTTTAAATAAACAAATAAATAGATATATAAATAAAAAAAGTAAAAGGATTCCAGTATGAAAATCATATCAATATTATTATTAAAGTTATCGTAGGAACTAGAGAATATTTCAAAATTAAATACAACAACAGAAAATGAATTTTGGAAATCTAAGAAAACAGTTGAGAACTGAGCTAACAAAAATTACAACCTCAGTGCTAGATAGACCGCGCAATGAGTCGGTGAGACCATCTCCTACATAATCAGCAAAAGAAATTTAAAGAATTAAAAAACATACTATATTGTTCAACGAATAAATTGTTTCTAGGAGCAGCAATAGCAGGCAAAGATTTGGGGTATGACCACATTATAATATAACATTTCAAAACAAGATCTAGACAGGATAGGGCCTTTTGATTTTTACTTCAAAATAAATTGCAAACCATGGTTAAACTATTCTAATTTTTGTCACGCTTTTCTCTTCTATTTCTCCCCTGTTGCATTTTAAAGCATTCGATGTTCTAATTTTTGTCACACTTCATTATTATTTCAAATTCTATTTACTATGAAAATCAAAAGTACCTTTAAGGTTGTAGAAATATAAACTTGAAATGAAGTATGATACAAAAACAACTAAATGAAGATCATTATGTGTGTTTTCCAGCATGATGAAGTGGAGAAAGTCCATGACTAAATCGGAAATTGAGATTCTGATTAGGGTTCTTGAAATGAATAGAAAAACAAAGGGTGGTCTTGAAGTAATATATTGCTTCCATTTAGTTATCTATCATTTCTTATTATATAGTAAACCCATTGTGCCAAATGCAGTTTAGAACATTGAGATAATAGGAATTCTGTATACTGCATTATATGAATTTGAAACAAATAAAATTGCAAAACCATGAACAAAGTAGATATGATCAGGCTTCACAAAAACCAAATGAAACAAAGAAAATATAACAAAATTACTCAAAATTATTTACTTGGATTTGGGTACTTCTGAATCAGTTTTTTATCACTTCAGATTAAGAACATCATACACGTGCAATCAGTTCTCAACAACAAAGTGTCACCAATGTGGTAAATAAATGAAGAAGGTTGAAAGGCAAAATGCAATGCAAGAAACAAATAAGTAGTTGGTCACATACAAGCTAGTGTGTGTAGACACAACAACTATAAATTAATCTGTCAGTGGCAAATTTCAAAAGCATAAGATTATTTTAAGCAAAATGTTAAAGCCTTCCATTCTGTAACAGTGAAACCATAAGGCAAATTTACATTTGAAATCACTTGTTTTTTCATGTCTGATTAAAGACATACACTCACAAGAAAACCAACAACACAGCTTCGCTCTTTCATCTCTTCTAATGTTTCAAAATAATCAAGCCAAACATCGGTTGTTGGATCACACACAAAAATGAATATTTGGATTACTGCAATAAAAATCATCATAATGAAAAAAAGTTGAATAAAATTCCATCCATTTGAAGTGAAACTCAATCCAAATAAATAACTATTTCACCTGTGAAATTTCCAGAGACAAACGCACGAGAAGCATCCCTGAAATTATGATACCCCCCACCCATAAAAATGTTAAAAACTAACATATTTCATAGGAATCCAATCAGAACAAAAAACATTGAAGAAGGAGGACAGGATTTGAGAACATGCCTTCCAGAAAAGTGATTGTATCCCCCTCCTGAACCATAGTGAGATTTTCCCTTTGTTACATCAAACACAGATCTATAAAAGAAAATAAAAATTGAAAAATATATATACACATTAGATTAGAGTTTAAAAAAATTGCAACTATGCCATTGCTTATAAATGAAGAAATTTGCAAATTAGATTCATAGCATTTGACAGGCAACAGAGAGAGAGATACCCAAGAATTCCTAAAAGGATTGGCAACCCTTCATCAGTTCCATTGAACAAAGCAAGCTCTTCAGTACTGAACAATCTCTAAACACAGAATGCAAAGTCAAAATCGTTGACTTAGTTCATTAGGTCAGATATTTGCATTAACGAAAAAATATGATCTTTAATCACTAAAATGAAGTAACACGATGAAAATCTCAAAACCCATAATTTAAATTTTATAATTAAGAGAACAATGATTGTGGGGAGTTTGAAAGAGTGACCTGTGAAGTGTGGAAGTTGATTGAAAATCGGAGAATGAGAGAAAGGAAAATGACAAAAAGAGCGATTCCAGAGAGAGGAGAGGTAGCTAATGTCTTTAACCACATCGCTTTTTCTAATCACTTCACGTTGTAATCCTCAAACAGCTTCAACTGACGATTTGGTTCACGTTCCTTGCTTGCTTGCAACAACTTATATGATTCGCCTATAATCTTATGTTTGATAAAATTTATAAATTAATTGAGTGTTAAGGAAAATTAACACTTCAATTAACTTTAAAATGTCAAATATTATACTTTTAATTTGTATTAATAAAACCAAATTATATTCCACTGTAAAATTAATTTAATTTGATATTAATAACTTTATCATTCTTTACTTATGATGTAATTATATATTAAAAACTTCTATCTATAGAAATCGCAAAATTAAATTTAAGTTTTGTTTTATGAACAACAATCACGTGACATTGTATATATTTTTTTAATTGAATTTGACTTTTACGTTTATAAGTTTTTTAAAAATAAATATCTAATCAAAATTAAAGATTAAATTTTATACATAAAGATAAAATGGGATCAAATTACTATTTTCAAAATAAAGAACATAAATCGTAGATTTTAAAAATTTGAAGTCAAAATTGCATTTTTTTTAGTCTATTGCCAAAACTGCATTTTGACTTACAATAAATCACTCATAATTGGTTGCATGGTTGGAGGTGCTCAAAATAAGATATAAAACTTCGTAAAATCGAAAACATAAAACTTAAATCCCACAAAATAAGGTTTGTTTAGGAATACATAAAATAAGTTAACAAAATCATGAACATGCATTTTCATTTTATACTAGCAAGAAATTTATACTAACGCATAAATGACACGATCTTGATATTTTACAAGTGTATCATTCATATTTTAAATTAAAAATATCATGTTATTTATTAATAATAAATATTAATTTAATATTTTTAATGTTTATCAACAATAAATATTTATTCAAGTGTTTTTTTTCTCTGTATCAGTGACAAATATTTGTGTTATAATTGTTTATATTTATCACATGATAAATTTATTGAAATAAAACTTCAATTTAATATTTTAATGATAATCAAATAAAGTTAATTAAACTTTTAATTATGATTTTAGAAAGTATTTTGTTATATAACATGTATTTTTTAGTATAATAATTAAATATGTATTAAGCATATCAACACAAGATAATGTTAGAAGAAGCAAGATCATCCTTATAATAGAAGAATATTCTATTTAATAAAAACAAAATTCAAGAAAAACGAATATCGTTTTTCACAGCTTTCAATTTAATCAAAGTAATAATGTTCTTGTTCTTAAAAGAAAAATAAGATAAAGATCGATTTCGATTTGCTAATAAACTATTATTTACAAACTTATCAAATGTATACAAGATCGTATCAGAAAGATCTATTCCAAAACAGTTTAAACAAATGTAAAAGTTATGCATCATAATCAAACAAGCAAGAGCAATTCTCATAAAGATAAAGCAACAAATACATCCATGAGAGATTTGATTGGACACTACAACTGCACCTCTTAGCAGTGTGCACACGAAATAGAGCAAAACATGACATCAATCAACTAACAAATGTTCTTAAGTTCAACACTTCTCAAACATAAACGAATATTGTTTTAGTCTTTAAAGCAATAATATTCATGCTTTAAACAAAACTTATCTACTAAAGCTAAAATAAGGCATCTGAATTTTCAACTGCTAGATAGGCTGTCGTCAACCTTTATGAAGCCTATAAAAGGAATCTCAAAGTAAAGGATAAGACATTAGTTTCAAGTGCAAACAATCTATCACATATACAATCATACTTGAAAATACTAAAGCTCTTAAATCGAATAAAATGCTTCAGTTTCGTTTTACTAGATTTAAGGATCTATCTTGCTAAGTCATTGGCTAGGAATCCAAACTCAAATAAGGGTTAAAGTATTTTTAGATTTATCAACCTCTTCGAAATCATCTCATTTGTAACTCAAGATTATTGTGTTGAAAATAATTTGAATAAATTGTAAAAAAAATATACTTTTATGGTAAAAATGTGATTTGTAAAAAAAAACTATTTGTAAGGTTGAAAGGTAACTGCTCAAAATCTTTTCTAAGTAGAAAGGTAATATAATGTAACGAATTAAGATTGATTTGAAAAGTTCATGTGAAAAGCAAGAATGATCTTATTTGAAAACTTTAGTGAAAAATTCACAATTGTAAAAACTGAACGTAACCCATTTTAGATTAATCAGAATATATCTTTGTGTGATATTTTGTCTCTTATCTCTATTTATTTATGATTAACTAACCATAAATCACATAAAGAAACTAATTTTATGATTTCACTAACTAAAAAAGTTATGCTTTTGTTGTGTTTTAAAAACCAATATTAATTTCGAGTTAACTAATTTTAAATTAATAAGGAGTTTTTTTAAAAAGAGGTATAATTCAAACTTTATTTTCTTGTAATTGATATTATCATTTCAAAATATTTATCATGTTTTTTTTATTTGTTAGTGAAACTTATTTATCCAATATTTTATTAAAATTTATCAATGACAAATATTTGTTATGTATTTTTTTTAATATTTATGAATGATAAATATTTATCTCGTATTTTTTTATGTGTTACTCTCGTATATTTATCTCATAATTTTTGATATTCATCACTCACGAGTATTAGTCTTATATTTTTTAATA
Source organism: Cicer bijugum (assembly GCA_037974875.1). Classification (NCBI taxonomy): domain Eukaryota; kingdom Viridiplantae; phylum Streptophyta; class Magnoliopsida; order Fabales; family Fabaceae; genus Cicer; species Cicer bijugum. The sequence continues at coordinate 4,687,933 of JBBPBT010000685.1, forward strand.
TATTTATTATTGACAAGCATTTGTCATATGTCATTAACAAATACAAATGAGAAAATAAAAAAAATAAAATGAGAAGATGTAACTACTTTTGCAAATGATTTTGATATGGGAGAGGGGGATGAGAAATTGGGGGAAAAAAATAGAATAACAAGACCAACAAATATTTATTTAACTTTTTTTTATTACTTATCAATATTTGTTCTACGATTCTTTAATTTATATGTTAATTGCCGCTAAAATTTTAATGCTAGGCGATAATCATATAATTTTATATTGAAAGTACAAAAATCTCTTTATCTAATTATATTATTGTTTTATTTACGCATTCTTTAATATTTTTACTTTAGAAGTAAATTATTTAGATGGCTAATATATTTTACTTGCATTTTTCCCCCAGTTTTATGTGCATTTTTGTTGATCTTGTTTCGCAGTTTTACGTGCATTTTTTCTTCAATTTTTTATTGTAGTTTTAAGTGCCGTTTTTTATGTTTTTTTCAATGCTGTGATATGTTTGTTTATTTGAACTATAAACTAGTACATTACCATTGAGTCCCTCAATAATAACAAAAAATCAAAATTTTAAATAGACAATATTATAATTTTCCTAGTATTTTCTTATACCGATAGATAGGTGGACATAATATTCGGTGCCGTCCGAACTCGACCGACCTATTTGATGAGTTTAAACAGTCGGATTCGGATGAATAATTTGAATCTGTCGATACCCGAATCCGACCGAATTATATTATTATTTTTATATTATATATTAATATTATTAATTTTATATTATATATTAACATTATTAATTTGATATTATATATTAATATGTAAAATTATAATACACAGTAGTAGTAGTAGTAGCACTACTTATCACAAAGACATAAAGTTCAAATTGATATGTTGGGTTAATAAATTATAAAAGATCAATAACTTTTTTTTTAAAAATAAAACAAAAAGCTCAATAAAATCCAACCCGTTTTTATCCATTCATACATATTCAACCTCCCACGTACTCGAACCCGTATCCAATTTAGAAAATGAACCAATGTCCATCCTTACCGATAAATATTGGAATTTTAATAACATTTATTTTTATATATTTAAAATAGAAGTTTCATTTCACAACTTAAATTTTTTTTTTTTCATCTAACGAGTAAAAAATTCGGGACATAGTTTAGGTCAGGGTTGAACACTGGAAACAAAGTAGAAGAGCGAGAGAGAGAGAGAGAGACAGAAGCACCACTTGAGCAGCAGTAAGAAAGAAGATCGAAAGAATGTGGAGGTCCGTACTTGCTAGGCAAAGGAACCCTCTTCGCCACTACAACGCCTATGCCTCATCACCATTTCAGTTTCAGGTTCAGGTTCCTTTCTCTAACTTCATTCTTAACTCTCCTAAATCAATAACAACATCATCTTCTTATTCCCTCGGTTTTCCCCAAATTTCGTATCTTTCCAACATTATTAACAACCCCAGATTCTTCTCTAATCAAATTGCCTCTCAAGATGAGTCCCCCGTCGATTCTTATTCTCCTCAAAACCACGATGATGCTGTTCAACTAGAAAACGATGATGGTGTCGGCGTTGGGAATAATAATGATGATGGTGTTGAACATGGTATTGGGATAGAAGAAGAAGAAGAAGAAGAAGAAGAGGTAATAGAAGTTTACCAGATTGATGAGGAAAAATTAGAGAAGGTAGTGTCTCTTCTTCAAAATAGTGATGATGGGTCGTTTGAGTCTTCTCTTGATGGCATGAATTTGAGTTTACATCAAGATTTTTTCATCAAAGCAATTGAAACAGTTCCTTTGGTTTTAGGTGAGAATCTTGTGAGGTTTTTCAAGTGGGCTTTGAATGAAAACAAATCACTTGAATTATCCACCACAGTTGTGGAATCACTTGTTTTCACAATATGCAATAGTAGTGGTTCATTAAGGAACAAAGATATATACTCTCTGTGGGAATTGGTGAAAGAAATTGGGGAGAAGCAAAGTGGGGTTATCAATGGAACTATTCTTAATGAGTTGATAAGTTGCTTCTCAAAATTGGGTAAAGGGAAGGCTGCACTTGAGGTATTTGAAAGGTTTGATGGGTTTCAGTGTGTACCGGATGCTGAAAGTTATTACTTTACAATTGAAGCTCTTTGTAGGAGATCAGATTTTGATTTGGCTTGTTCTGTGTGTGAGAAGATGCTTGATGCACAGAGAATTCCTGATGGTGAAAAAGTTGGTAGAATATTGTCTTGGTTGTGTAAGGGCGAAAAGGTTAAAGAAGCTCATAAAGTGTACATGACAGCAATTGAGAATAAGATGTATCCACCTTTGGCTTGTGTTAAATTTTTGGTTGCTAATCTATGTCATAAGAATGAAAATGTACAACTAGCTTTGGAGGTGTTGAATGATATACCTTTGGAGAAGAGGAAACGTGCGATAAAGCCGTTTTCTGCTGTTGTTCAAGCTTTGTGTAGGATTAAAGATGTAGATGCGGCCAAGCAGGTTGTTTTGAAAATGATTGCTGATGGTCCACTTCCTGGAAATGCTGTTTTTAATTTTGTTATTACTGGTTATTCGAAAGCTGGGGAAATGGGACAAGCTGTGGAGATTTTGAGGCTACTTGAAAGTAGGGGTTTGAAACCGGATGTGTACTCGTATGCTGTTATTGCTAGTGCTTATTCGAATGGCGGTGAGATGGAAGAGGCTAGGAAGATCTTGGAAGAAGCTAAAAAGAAGCATTCGAAGTTAGGTCCTGTAATGTATCACACTCTAATTCGCGGATATTGCAAATTGGAACGGTTTGATGAGGCTTTGGAATTGTTGGCTGAGATGAAGGATTTTGGTGTTCGCGCCACTGCCGATGAATACGAGAAGCTCATCCAGTCTCTCTGCTTGAAGGCTTTAGATTGGGAAAGAGCAGAAAAGTTGCAACAAGAAATGAAAGAAAATGGTTTACATCTCAAGGGCATCACTAGGGCCCTAGTTAGAGCTGTCAAGGAGACGGAAATGGAGGCTGTCGAGGCTCAAAGCGATAGTTTAGTGGCCTAAACATGATGTGGTATTTGTTATTCTTTTTTTTATTAGGTTACAATCAATCTCCATGCCAAAAAAACTGAGGAGATTTTTTTTGAAGTGATTGTTGATGAGTTTGACTTATCTTACTGGCCTTTTAAAAATAATTAAACTTCTTTAATTCCTCTGGTTCGATGTTGACACTAGTATAATTAGATTTCTTTATTTTCTTCTAATTAATGTCAGACAACAACAATACGGAGCACTTATATTGTGCTGTTTCAGTGCTTCTTTCTTGTGTGTTTGGTGTTTCCTTTCAAACATATGCTCATAGATATTGTAGCATGTAATAACAATTAAATCTTTTAAAAATGTCTTTTCCCTTTTTTTCCTGTCTTTTTATATATTTTTATTATTGGTGGTATTGCATGTTCCATTTTCAGCTTCATGTGTATTGATGTAGCTTAAAATGTAACATTGTAACTTAATTGAGAGAAAGCTACATAAATGCATCTGTAGGAAATATACTGAGTCTGACACTGTTAAAGAGGAGTTCATTCTTGACCAAAAAAAGTGGAATACATTCTTTTTTATGTTGCTCATATAGTCTGATACTCTCACAAAACACCTTTTTATTTTATGCTTCTTGTATCACCAATTCCATTTCAATAAACACTACTTACCAATAGTAGACAAAACCAGTATCTTTGTAATGAAACTCCTCACAAAAGAAAAAGCTGCATTGATGCCAACAATTAGTCTCCTGAAAACCAAAACAAGTTTGGTGTTCCCTTCCATATCATAAACTAAAAGAATTGTAGTATCTAGTGATGCTGTCCAGGCAACTCTAAATGTTGCGATTGTCTCAATTCAGCTTTTGTGCAGTGTATTTGATCTGTATCCTGTTTACAACATGTCATCCGGTTATGAAAATGGCCTGACCGGTCTAAATGGCAAGGTCTCATTGTTGGGATAATTGGTACTGTGATAGAAATGTTGGAGTATGCCACTGCAGGTTCATAGGAGCATACACAGCTAATTTGGTTCCCTTCCATATCATAAACTAAGAGAATTATCTACAAAATATGGATCCTTATGCATCTAAAGCCAGGAGAGGTGTCAACTGTTATATTGCCTATGATGGATAGACTGATCTCTTAAATTCCTGCCCTTATGTGCTATGTTTGCTGTCTGTGCCCTTATTTGTGTTTTTGCTTACCTTTAGCATTGGTTTATCTCGAGGGGCACCAGCAGCATCTATAAGAGTATAATTGATCTCAACAATCTTTTATTGTTGTACTTGCACCAATCATGAATTCTACTGTTGATGCACAGTCTATTCCTGATCCAATATGGAGGAGAAATGCGTTCTTCTGTGATGAAACTATTGGTTGTGTCAATGAAATTCAGGCCCATTTGTGCAGTTTAGTATCCCTTTAAAGTTCTAATAGTGATGCAACTTTTCTCCAAAAGTGCGTGGCGCAGATTTGCTCCGCAGATCTGTGGTGTGGTCTAATAGTTTTAAGTTTCAACAAGGAAGGACCAACTGATCAGAACATTGCTCTTTATTTATTTGGAATTGAAAGATCTGAAGAGGTCTTTGACAAGCTGGTTGATGATATCATTCACAATGAAGTTACCATATGAGTTAGGGCTAAAAATGAATTGCTTTTAATTTTTCCTTCCACCTTGTTTCCAATCCAACACCGGAATGAGTTTCATCTATTCTAGCTCTTCAGTTGAATATTTCATTAAATTATTTATACAACTTATGATTTCATTTTATTTTGAGCAATCTTTTGGACATAATATCAAACTAAATATTACCTTTGGAGTGTCTTCAGATAAAATCGAACTTCACACGAGACAAATGATGCTGTGTGCTAAATGAAGGCTGATGTTGCCAAACTCTTAACTCGGCATTAGCACACTTGTTCTTGTTCAATATCTTTTTAGAAAACTGTAGTTATAGTTCTGATGCATAGTACTCGTGTGGTAGCTGATAGCTTATATGACATGTGCAGGATGGGATGCCGAAATTGTGCGTGTTACCCTTTTTATTACTTAGTTGCATATTGTTTAATCATAAGGATTATCATTCCTAACTAGTTTTTAATTAATTTCATGATCATATGAAGCTTTTGATGTTAGAAAATTACACCTATTATGAGATTTGTTATTTTAAACAACAAAAAAACATTTTTTTTCACAGTTGAATTATCTATCATTAAGTATTTTTAATTAGTATCAAGTTATTTTCTATAACTATACCTTATATATTTTGTAAATCTCATTGTAAAAAAAAAAAATCATTAACTAATCTCTTTAGGAGTTACATTGCAAATATAACTATATATACTTGGTAACACTAGATGCAAATACATGAAAAAAACGATAATAAACCTAACAGATGACATAAACTTTAGTAAGTTATAAGATTGGGCGATCAAACAAGTTAAGTTTGAAAAAGATAAATCCAAGAAGAAAATTGATAATTTGATATAGTTAAGATTTAAATTGAAATAAATTGGATATCCAAACTATTCAAATTGACTCAATTGGTATACTTTGATTCATGAAAGTCATCACGTTAATCAGTTCACACTTTATTTCAAATGCTAAGTACCATTTATTAGTGGCGGATCATGGTGTATACATAGAAGGGCTGCGGCTTGCGCATCATTTCAAAAAAAAAAATTTAACTGAAATTACTAAAATATTCTGACTTAAAATTAAAAATTACGATAATGTCACACAAACCATAAACACTTCTCTCACTTCGGTCCAGAGTCTCTCACTTCTCCCTCTTGGGAAATCCCTCACCGTAATTGTGTCGCTGTTGAGTTGTTGTTTTGGTCTATTGTTTATTTGTCTTGCTTTATCAAATTGTTCTTGTTTAATTTTTAATTTGAGTTTAATTGATTATACCAGTTGTTGTTGCATTGGTACAATTTGATGAAGTTGAATTAGCACTTTCACAATTTGTTGTATTTAGCCAAGCTCCGCTCCACTGCTTTTCAATTGATAAGAAGTCATATCTAACAACTATTCTGATTCATTCTCTCTACTTATTTCAATGTTAGTTTCAAGTTAGAAAAACAAATGATTGTTATAAAATTTATTTCTTACGTTGTAAATTTAAACTGAACGAAAACTATAATTATTATGAAAAATTCAACAAAACAAATAGCTACTGGAAGTAACCGAAAAATGAAACAAGGTTTTTGACGCATCATGAAAACGCCACTGTTGAACATTAATCCTTCTCGAAAGACAACACTTGCACCATTGACACTAAGATATAAGATGTTGGTGCTATTAAACCATTAGGATTAAATTGTAACATATGTATTGAGTTAAAAACTCACTGCTAGTAACAAAACAAAACTAGTTGGTGCTATCCATGTATAACCAAAAGTGGAAAATTCCAACAAGACCAAAAGGACGCAATTTGGTTATTTGGATGCAAATGATAGTTTCCAGAAATTGCTTTCCAAAGCATCAGACAAAGAAGTCCATATGTTAGATTCATGACTTCTCATGTACACACTAACTAATATCTGTTCAGAGAATTTTAACAAGACATTTTCAAAAATGCATTCGAACAAACTAGCAATAAAATCCACACCAATACAGATTAAGTTTCAACGATGTTAGAGATGTCACAGAGCCGATATTTACTTGTTTCACAAACGTTTGGGAGGCATATACTGCACATGCTTATCTTCACAAAGAGCCTGTAAATGGGCATAAGCAATAAAATAAATAAACAAAGTTCAACATACAACTGTATTTCATGTAAACTGTAAACTAGGATGATACAAAAGAAAGGCAAGAAAATTAAGTTTCATGTGTAATGGGCAGCTAGAATAGAACGAACTTGTGTATATCTTTTACTTTGTAATACAAGTTAAGTAAGACCAAGTCTTCATACTTCCTAATGGAACAAACAATTCACCGCAAAAATAACCTCATTTTAGTTGTCAAACATTATAACCACATAAACATTTAACAATAGTCCCAACAAGGCGACAGTGTTACACATAATTCAGCCTGTGATTTCAGAGCTTCCCTAACAGTAATTTAGAACTTAAATAGTGTTGTCAATTGCGGATCGTAGAAAATAGTGGTTTATTCAAATTCTGCTATGCCACATAAAATAGCGGTTTGTTAAAATTTAACAACACTTTGTACTAAATAGTGAATCACGGATCAACACCAATCTAAAAGCTTAACAAGACAATAACAAGTAGACAAAACTGAATTTGATAGATGCCATAAAATTCAAGTCTATAGTGATTGCTGCTATAAAACTCAAAATCCTACCATTCCATCAAGCTGGCAATTTTCTTTAGGTGATACTAGGTATATTATGACTCAAACACCAAAAGCAATGTCTAGACAACAACATTTACCAATCCCTTAAAAAGTATGAGTTGAACACCAAAGCTGAGTCATATGAACTAATCCAAAGACAACCCTGGGGAGATCATTTAAAATATGTGTGTTTGTTCGCCCCCTACCAAATAAGCCAGAAGTCACAAAAAGGTAACAACCGATTCTAGACAGTAGGCACAAACACACCGCTAGTTTCATAAAAATATTGAACTTCATGGAGTTTGGGTTACCTACTTGAAGACTTTCAAAATCATTCCTAAGTTGGGGAGAGCGGTCAGTTATTCCAATGGATAGTGCAACTAAAACTAAAACAACTCTTCATCACTTTAATCTACGGTCTCGGTAGGCTGGGGAAGAGAGGAGAATCGATAACCCAATATCTTGTTTGTGGTCTTATAATTAACATAAAAAACCCACAAAACTCTTAATAGAGAAGCAAAATATAGTGCTGTGCTGAAACAAATAATGTGGCTGGATACACTGACTGAACAAATGACTATTCGTCAATCCTATACTAGAAAAGAGACAACTATGTATGAACAAGAACAAAATCTCTGTTTACAATACAAACAATTGTAGTATATAGTGAATCTATATTACAGAAATAGAAAGGAGAATAACAAACCTGCATCTCTTCTGGAAGAGCCTCCGAGACAGCAAGAGTGTAAACACCAGGAACAAATTTTCCTGCAACATAGTGAGAAGATCCTAAATTTCTACACCTCAACTGTGTACAAGATCTTCAATCTAGATTGAAATTTACCTAAAAAACTATAAATAAATAAAAAATATAAACTTGAAAAAAAAAATATCATGATGATATTGTATGTTACAAAGTAATGCTGTCATCAGAAAATTTTAAATGGAAAGAAAACTATAAAGCAAGCCAAGAGACACAATTATAATAAGAATCTGTTTAGATTGGCTTATTTGGCACAAATACTTGGGAGACAACTTGGAAGAGTTTATGAAAACAGCTTATGGGTTATAAGTTATAACATGTACATAAGCTGTTTTCAGCATATTTCAATTAGATTTTTACTATATCTTATGAAAACAACGTCTAGCTTATATGTAAACAGTTTGACAATATTTTATCTTTTGCTGTAGAAATAGTTTATACATATGCACTTACTTATATACAGACATTTATGCTATAAGCATTTAATTGAGTTGTTTATGCAAACACAACCTAAGTATAAAAGAAGATGAAGGAATGTATATACCAATGCGCAACCAACGAGCAGCCCAGCTTCGAGTAGGATCCATTACTGAAATGATCCTGCAGAAAAAACAAACAAAATTGAATAACAAAAAAGAAAAAAATGAAATTAAGAAATTGAAAGAATTAACAGAGAGAAACATACCCATTGAAATTGGGGGTAGTGCAATCAACAACACGCTCTTGATCATCTTCCATTTTAAAAAATGGACAGTTCTCACAACCAGACTCTCTAAACTGATCGTAGGTTTTGACAAGGCGGCAACGAAGGCAAGCCCTCAATTCATGACCAAAGCTCGTAGGAATTTGAGCAGGTGCAGCACTTCCCATTTTTTTTTGTCACAGAACACTGTTTCTTCAAGTTTGAAATGATTGTTAGATTGATTTTTTGTGTTGTTGTTTACTAAAAAAAGACGAAAACTATCATCCTTATTCGTTGGGACACGAATTGGGGAATAAAAGTGGATGAGAGAATTAGACAAACTTACCCGAAATGATCTTTGTGAATCTGATGAATGAAGAAAGCCTGATTCTTCGAGGTTGGGGCGGTGGCGCTCAGGCGACGGTGGGGTGATGAGACTCAGATAGGGCTGAGAGAGAGAAGATGAGCCCGTGACTTCTGATACACGTTGATTTTTTTGTAAGTGTTTTCTGGTTAGGGCTTAGGGAGTGAAGAAAGCAACGACGTAGTTTTATGTTTTTTGAGATAAATATAAATAAAAAATAGGCACGGCAGCATCAGCACACGTCGTATTGTAAAAAAAACAAAAAAACAGTGCACATGAATACAAAAAGACATACATACAACAAAATGAAAAGAATTTAATTTAATTGAGGTGTGGCAGGAAAATATTATAATAAATAAAAAATATAATCTTTTATTATATATATATAAATTTTAAGTAATAAATTTATAAAAATATATTGAAAAGAGATAGTAAATTGATTTTGGTTTATATTTTTATTAAATAAAATTTAGTTAGAATTTAAGTTGAAAATTTAATTAATTTCATACATTTAATTCAATTAAATTCATTTGTAAAAATTTATTTTAATTTATGAGATTTCAATTTTATATTTGACTTTGATTATTAAAATTTGACTTTAACTTTGACTTTGAATAATTTTAAAATTTAGATCAATATAAAATTTTATATCACTTTAATTTGAACACGATTAAAGTGACTTCAGTTTATAAAGTATATCAAAATGAATTAATTTTTGTTGTCAAAATTAAAA
>JBBPBT010000685.1:4698271-4712971 GCA_037974875.1 Cicer bijugum
TATTGTAAGTTCAATTAATTATACAAAGTCATTTATCTTATCCGCCTCAAAATAAATGTTTCAATTTTATTTTTCTGTATCTCAAATTATTTATCAATTTATAAAACAATATTAATTTTTTCTCCAATAATGTATCTTTATTTATTATATTACAATTTATGAAAATTCTCTATTTACTACAATTGATAAAAATATTTGAGTAAATAAAATTTATTTTATTATTTAAATCAATATAGTTAATCAATTTTTTATAAATTATATTCAATTTAAGCAAGACATTTAAAATGAGATAAAAAAGAATATCATTTAATTCAGAATCATTTTAATTAACTTTTATGTAATGGTGAAAAATATATAATTAGAAATAATTAATGTAAATAATAATCGGATGATATTATTAAAAAAATAATTAAAAAGAGAGTTATTAATTTTGAGAAATATGGTGTTGGACGGATGGGTTTTGACGAACAAATTTGACTACCTACGCATAATTTTGTTTGGACACCGGAAGTGGTGGCGTGGGATTTTATTTATATATTTGAAAACACACCAAAATCAAATCAAAGAAAAATAGCATTCTGGAAGAAGGGGGCGGGTGGGTGAAGCGCTTTCATTTTCCCTTCTCTCTCTCTCTCTTCCATTTTCATTATCAAAATTCCACTTTCAATTCATTCTGCAATTCCAATAATTTCATTTTCCCTTTTCCAATTCATCGTACAAAACATTTCAAACTCTCTGTGAATTCAATTGATCACACAAACCAAAAAGGAGAGGGCAAACATGGGGATGAAACAAGTTATTAAGAACCTCGACGCGTTTCCTCGCGCAGAGGATCACTTATTGCACAAAACCCAATCCGGTGCTCTTGGTAATAACTCTTTCTTCCCTGATCCATTTCTCCCCCACACTTTTTATTTTTTTTATTATAAATAATTTTTTTTTTTGCTATTTGGTTGCAGTTTCCGTAATCGGTTTAGTTATAATGGCCACCTTGTTCGTGCACGAGCTGGGTTATTATCTCACAACTTACACAGTTCACGAGGTTTGCATTATTTCTTTTACTTCAATCTAGTAACCTAATTTTGCTGTTTTTCTATGTAATTTTGGAATGAATTAAAGTGTCTAGTTGCAACCATTTTGTTCTCATGGTTTTTAATGTGAATATCAATGATACTAGTTCTAAGTTGTATATTAACAAAAGTTGTGTACTGGGGTGGGAGAGTTAAGGAGTGGGGTCATAAGGTGGTCTGGGTTCGATTTCTACCTCATGCATAATACTAAGAAATTAACAATTAACATACTCACATTGGCCGTGTGAAAAAACAAAAGTTGTGTGTGCATATGGTTTTTGCTTATTATATACTCATCTTTTTTTGCAGATGTCAGTAGACTTGAAGCGTGGAGAAACTCTTCCAATTCATATAAATATGACATTCCCTTCTTTACCTTGTGATGGTTAGCTCACCCTTTTTATCTGCTTCACATTGATTTCCAGTTTCTTTTTTATTTTGACATGTATTCAGATTTGTTATTCTCTATAATGATGAAGATTCTAAGCGTTTTTCTTTTTCGCCCTCTTTTGGGCAGTTTTAAGCGTAGATGCCATCGATATGTCTGGAAAGCATGAGGTGGATCTTGATACAAACATATGGAAAGTAAGCTTGTTAGTAGTCCATCATAGATCTCTTTTGATATGTTTAGGATTTCTAGAAGTTTGTATTTTGTATAATTTCTCAATATGTTGGTATCCGCTATAAGGTTATGCGAAGTCCTGTATCCTTCCATGTCGGAAAAAATAGACCCCTTCTCTCTCCTAAGCTGTGAAAGTAAAACAAACACTTGCTATCATATTGTTTACTTTGCATATTTAGGTAATTGCTTAGTGTGCATTGATTTATAAACTACCTTCTGTTTTATAGTAATCTGTGTTGCAAATTTTCCCCCCAAAACATGATTCCTGACCAAACTATGAGTAATGGTTTGAGAGAGATATAGAGAAAATTTGAAATTTACCATACGAGGATCATTGGGATGTAGTTATCCATATCCAAATATATTAAAAGAGCTCCACAAAATGGCCTCATCGTTGAAGATAATTCAGATTGTTTGATATTCTGATGTTGACTTGATAGGCTCTCCCATTGATAGAAGTTTCACATATGGGGGGGTATACGTAGTGCAAGATAATAGTGCTATCACAGCAACACATTGTGTTACAGAAAATAGCATGTTGTTAGAAAGTTTTAGCGTGAAAGGGGGTAGGTAGCAATTTGACAGCAAATTTGCAATTGTAGCAGCTAATGCACCAACAACGGCCAAAACCCCATTTTGCCCTACCCCTTTCTTCATCAGTTATCTTTTTGTCTGACATCGATAGAAATTTTCTCAAGTTGTTCAATTTCGGTTCCTTCAGTTAATTTCAAACCAAGGTGTATGTTTGTTCCATATTTTTATGAATTTTTATTACTTAATGACAAATATAGCTCCAATTTTAATTATTTTGTTCAATTTTTCTGCATTTATGTTTGTGTATTAAAAATTATTTGCATTTTATCCATTAGCTTCAGTATAACGGTCTTCCTATAATTTGCTATGTCACTATATTGTTTTTGGGGATCAACTTCTCCATGTCTCTATCATGTACTCATTGGAGGTAGGTAATCTTGTAACTTAGAAGAGTAAGGAACAAAATGTGGTTGTAATATTGATCCATCATCTCAACCACTTGTGAACTTATTTGGTTGAATTAGCTAAGTTGAAGAGATTCAATTTCAATTTGGTGAGACTATATATATGGTACTTATATGTGATAATCAAGTTGCTTCACATAAATCCTTGAATCCAATGTTCCTTTAGAGACCCAAATACAAAGAGTTAGAGAAGATCCTATTTACAGACAACATTATCAACTAGTAGATGTAGATGTTTTCACTTAGCCCTTTGGATGTTCTTGGATAAGTTATATTTGAATTAGATGCGCATAGCGCATGATCTATATGCTCCAGTATGAGGGAGAGTAACAAGAGTATTATTTGTTAGTAAGTCTAACGAAATCATGTGATTATAATATTAGACAAATAGGAAAAAATGTATCGTTTTATTTATTATACTAGATCAGTATATTCAACCCCTATTGTGCAGTTGTAACTGTGAGACACAGTTCACAATATTTCTCTTCTTTTTCTTTGTTTACTTTCAACATATATTAACAAATCGGAGCTTGTTAAACATGAACAATGGTTGTTACTTTTTACTTTTTATTCAATAGCCATGGATTTTTGCGTCACTTGAATTTATCCTCCCTTTTTGTTTTTCTTTTTAATCCCCATATCATTAATGGCTATTAACACTAATTTCTGTGGACTTATTGCAGCTTCGTTTGAACAGTTATGGCCAGATAATTGGCACTGAATATATATCTGATCTTGTTGAAAAGGAACATGCTGCTCACAAGCATGGTAATGTCTTTCTGCATCATGCATATAATTTCAAAACTATAAGTTAACATTACATGAATTGCATTTGATTGGGTTCAATTCATTTATTGAATGGTAGATTCATTTTCTTTGTTTGGCACGACATAAAGCCTCTATGATCATGTGGAATATAGTTGTAGCTTGGTTAATGTTGCTCTGTTCTTTTGAATGAAAGTTAAATTTAATATTAGGTTGGCTAAGCATGTGCTCTATTCAGTGAATTCCTAAAGAGCTCTTGTGTTAGAGGCTCGTTTTGACGTGTAAAAACCATTCATGTGCCTTCATCAATAAGTTAAACCTTTGGTGTAGTTAGTTCTTGGAAAACACCATTGATTGTTAAACCACAGGCTGGTTCTTTTTGCTTCATAAATTTTTGTTGATAGAATAAACTACCTCTCTAACATTTATGCCTACAACATTGCAAGGAAGGAGAGGGAACCCTCTCCTTGTTTGGTTTGCAAGGGGACTGAGAAAAATAAAACAAATTTAGGATTATACCCTTATAATAGTTTTTGAATGCCAAGTTCTACCATGCAGTGGCGGTGGTTGAGGATGCCACATGGTGGTGTGGAGGATGTCGGGAAGCAAAGATATTGGCGTGAGACTGTGAGGTATGGTATCAATGGCGGAAGGCATGGGTGACAATAGATGTGGTGGAGGGTGTCGGGCAGCAGCGGTATATGTTGGAGGGTTCTCAGCAGTGGATGGTGGTGATGGCAGAGAGGTAAAGGGTGTCCAATGGTGGTGGACCGGTAGTAGTGGAGTTCGTTGTACCCAGTTTCTCTGCCTTCCAAATCCCTCCCAATATTGGAAGGGAGTTAAAATTGAGAGAGGAGGTATTTTGGTGCCCTTCACTTCCCTCTCATCCCTTCCAAAATTTTGAACCAAACAAAAAAGTTGATAAAACCCTTTTCTCTTCGTTCTCCCCCAGCCAAACAAACACCGTGTAAACTTAAGTGGTGCTTTTCTATTACGAGTTGCACTCAAAACATTAATCCATTTCATCACCCTTCCTAAATCCTAATTCCTATGATTTACATTTCTCTCTATTTCCCCCGCCATTTTGTATAATGAACTCAAGTTCCCCATCACATTATGCCATAAATCATATTTTTCTAAATTCATATTAAAGACTAACTAGAGACGTTAACTGTTAAACACTTGACTTTGTGCATCATGTTCATGTTATAATGTGTGAATTTCACAATTTGTCTTAGACTTGCATTCTTTTATAGTTACTTTCTTGTCACTTACAGCCTAATAAAAACTGTGAACAGATGATGATAAAGATCATCATGATGAACATTCAGAACAAAAAATTCACTTACAAACCTTTGATGAATCCACTGAAAATACTATTAAGAAGGTGAAAGAGGCATTAAAACATGGGGAAGGATGCCGGGTATATATTCTGCATTTACACCTTGAATTGTTTATGGTGTTTTTTGTCCACCATGAAAAAAATTAGTATTTAGTTTTATTCTATTGCAGGTTTATGGCGTTTTAGACGTTCAAAGGGTTGCTGGAAATTTCCATATTTCAGTGCACGGACTAAACATATATGTTGCACAAATGGTAAGATATTTTTCTACATTAGTCATAGTTTTAGTGTTTTAAGATATGCATGCATATTGTAACTCTTTGAGCAATTTTGCTAAAGCTTACAGGTGCAGGTATCTTCAATTGATTTTAACATTACATAAAACCAAAGCGCTTCTTTGAAATCTTAATAGTTTTTTTTATGTCCGAATTTTTTACAATTAAGTAACTTAGTTATGTGAATTTTACTAGTGCATAACTTTCTACAGTTGTACATTGGTTGGGCCAACCTGACCAGCCCAACCCGGATCGACCCAAAAAAATAGTTTGGGTTTGGTAAATGGTGTGAATGGGACGATCCTGATTTCACAAAATAGCAAACCGCTAAAATTTTTTGAGTACTGGGCAAAATCAAACCCAACCCAGTTCCTAAAAATGATTTGGTTACTTTAGGATGTCGTCCTTTAGTATATTGATGATTGCAATGCAAGTATTTTATGATGAATTTTATGATTTGATATTGTCATCAATTGTATATTAATATATATTAGATGCTATTAAAAAAATAGTGAAAATAGGTTTTGCAATATTTTTTGGAAAAAATTAAAGTTGTGTCATTTTTTTAGAAAGATTATGATGGTCCATCATTAACAATTAAATTAAAAAAAAAATAATGTGGGTAAACCCAATCCAACCAGGAAATGAGCAGTTTGACCCAACCTATCTCAATGCTGTGACGGACGATTTTTTTACCAGATCCAACCTAGTGTTCCCTACATGGTTTGGGTGTTGGTTTTGGCGAAACTTGGCCTTAACCAACCCACATACAGCCCTACTAACTGCCAAAGAATTAGGAATTTGCTTACAAAAATGCTCGTTAGATTCATGATTTATTGTATATCAGAGACCTAATTCAGCTGCAATTCTTTTCTGCAGATCTTTGATGGAGCAAAGAATGTAAACGTTAGTCATGTCATCCATGATTTGTCATTTGGCCCCAAATTTCCAGGACATCATAACCCACTTGATGGGACAACAAGGATTCTGCATGATGCAAGTGGAACTTTTAAATACTATATAAAGGTTTGTATTTTGAGCTCTTTCTTGGATATTCTTTAAATCTGGCATAAATTGCAGTACAGTTTGCTATGATTGTTTCTCCGTCCTCTCTGACAGTTTGTCATAGAATGCCAATTCTCTCTTTTCTCATCCTTTTTCAATACCTGGATTATTTTTTACAACCTGCATATGAAATGGACTGGTTAAGTATCTGCTGTGTTCCTTTAGTGAACATATGGTTATTCTCCTGCAAACAAGAATAAGATTTGGCTTCCCTTTAGTTTCAATTATTTTGTTTGTAAAGAAGGCCAAGTCCTGGGTAACAACATACTAACATAAGAATGCAACTATTTTTTTCCTTGCTCTCAAATGCCACATTTCATCAGTCATTCAAAATTACAATTTAGTGATTGTCGTTTTAACATGACACATTTTTATTGTGTGGTAAAAATCATTAATTTCTCAAATCATGATGCAGGTTGTTCCAACTGAATATAGATATATCTCAAAAGAAGTTCTACCGACAAATCAGTTCTCAGTTACAGAATATTTTTCCCCCATTACTAGTCAGTTTGATCGGACATGGCCAGGTTGGATTTAGTTTAAAGTTGCCATTGTACATTTCTAAGTTTTGGTTTCAGTTTTCAAATATCAATTCTTATTGGTTTTATATATGCAGCTGTCTACTTTTTGTATGATCTATCGCCTATTACTGTTACTATCAAGGAAGAGCGCCGCAGTTTTCTACATTTTATTACCCGGCTTTGTGCTGTGCTAGGTGGAACCTTTGCTGTAACAGGTATATTTTTTCCTTTATGTAATGAATTGAATGTACCATGTGCATTCCATGTGATTATAGTTTTGATTATCTAGAATCCTTATGGATTGAAATTCTTCCTGCAACAGTTTTTTTTTTGTTTCTTGCACTTAAATTTAAAACTCATTTACATCAACAGGGATGCTGGACCGTTGGATGTACAGACTTGTTGAAGCTGTAACCAAACCAAAGGCTAAACGGTAGAACTGGAAGTCATGACAATTTCTAGCAACTCTCCTGCATCTCCAAGAGATTCAGGCACTATTTAGAATTCACTTCCATATTCACAGATTTGAAATGTAGCAGCATAGTTGAATCAAGTATCAACATATGAACTTCTACAAATCTGTGTTCAAGGAATTCTTTATATTGTCTGACATCAATGATTAGCTTATCTTAGCAAAATGTTTGGAATAGATTTTGGTGGATGTAAACGTGCGGCCAAGTGAACTCTATGTTGTAGCTTTTGCCTCAACTTGAGTTGCCACCGTGAAAACTTGGATTTCCAAACACTATAAATCTCTTTTGTTTTGGAATGGATGTTTTGTGGTTGTGGACAGTATTGTCATTGCAACCATAACCAGAATTTGCTTTTGTAGAACAATTTTTTTTGAATATAGTATCAAGATATATTGCCAGTTTTTGGTAGTTGTGCAACTCCACGCTAAGAGCCATTTTTAGAATATTGCCAAAAATAACAATTTTTGTAATGAAATATAAGTGAAAAATATAGTTAAAAAATTGATTTATTTATACTGAGTTTAAAATTAAATACATAAACTTTTCAATTATGATTTATGCTTATATTTTTTTCAAAGTATATTATTTAAGAAAGTTTCATGAATTGCACTATGAAGACACAAACACTTTTCTGAAATTTAATTTGTTATATTTGATATTCAAGAAGAAAATGTTACAACAAATTCATGTTTTGGCGATGATTGGAGTGGTAACTTGTGACTTGTGAGGCAATGTAGTGCTACTGAGATTATTTGTGCTCATCAATTTTAGCAGAAACTATATCTATGGTTAAATTTTCCATAGTTACTTTTTTATTCAAGAGAATCTATTTTCAATGCAATGATACAAGACATAATCTATTATCAACCTAGCATTTATTACTGTTATTATCGTAATTTACATGTTGGCAGCAGAAATATACTAGATTCTCGTGCATGCATAAAATTAAATACGTACCCGTGAACAAGCACTTCCCGAATTTAGCGTATGTTTGGTTTAGTTTCTACTTTCACGGAACGTGTATCACCATGGTTTGACTATGTAAAGTTGTATGATATTTTTAAGAGTCTAGAATTGAGTTCAGTTGAAGTAACAAATCCTAGCTTACACTCTCCAATAATAGTATCATCAAAGAGAGCTTAGTGATTTCAAGGACTAGTCAGTTATTTTTAAATTGTTTTATTATACAAATCTCGATGCAAAAAGTTAATGATAAAAAATAGTATGAGCCATACATTATAAGCACAAGCACATTGAAACCTTCACTCTCTATCTATATTTATATTTAACAAAACATTCCTAGACTATGTCTGCAGTTTACATACCGCTGCTCGTGGTGGATTCAAATATTTTGGTCCACACCTCAATAGAATGCCAATCTCATTAGCATAGAAAATTGAGTAAAAATAATTGACAAAATTCTTCATTGGTGCTGCTCTTGCTGCAATCTTTGCAGTTGATGTTGTTGTCTTTGAGGTTCTTGCTGCTGCTGATGTCTTGAAATAATATTTTGATTTGAAGATTGAATATGCCTATTTGTTTTCCATCTAATATATTCCATGAGGAGAGAATTCATGCTGATTGAAATCCCAAATCCAGTGAATGTTGAAAGAAGTACCGAGAAAATCGCATTGACATTAAGCTACAAGTACAAAAAACATGTGTGTTAAGCAGTAGATAATTATACTTATCCTAAAACATAAACATAAATGACATCAAACTGAACATAATCTTACTATAGAATAGAATACATGAGCAAACAGGATGACAAATGCAAACTGGAAGCAAGCATAAGCCCATATGTAGCTCCTGCTAACTGCCACCAAAAAACACATGGAATTTAAAATTTGTTAAACATATTAATCATTTTCAGCTAACTAGTGATTATGGTAACAAGAAGTTACTAGGTTACTATCATGGTTGTGGCAGAATAAGATTAGTAGAACTGAAGAGAGTTTAATGAACAGGAAAATTACAGGGTTCACGTCTTGTTCCAATCACCACTCTGTTAGAAACAATGAAGCTGACACACACACGAAGATGACACTGACACTTACGCAGCTTTAATACTTTTGAAAATATAGAAGTAATTGAATGAAACCATATTGTTGGTTCCGTTTCAGTTATCAGCCCGTGATTCACCAAGAGATGTCATTCGACAAGTTCACGGTAAAAAACCATACATCATGTCTAGTTTGATATAACCTGTAAGACATTCATTGTAAAATGAAACACAGGTTGCTTCTAATTCAAACTAATTCCATTGACATAACCCAAATTTCAAAGATCCAATTCTTTGAAGATACATTTCAGATAAGGCTCAAATACGGTAATTCAACAGTTTTAGGGGCTAGAGACACAATTCTCTCAAGCAATTTATTTGAACAATATTCATACTTTTCATGGCCAAAAACTAATCAGCCCAAAAAGGAAATTATATATATATATATATATATATAATTACAGGAACTAAAATCACATTGACATGCTAAGACAAACAGAAGGAAGCAAGTTTACCCATGGTTGAAGCGATCATAGATGAAAGGAGGCCTAAAACACAGGAGAAAGGCAATGAAATGGCAAGAGCACGTGGGCCCAAATCTGAAACCTGGTACACTAAAAATCATTGAGTCAGAAATACTTCCATTTCATAAAAAATATTTTAAACGAAACAAAACAAAAATCATAAAATAATTAACAATCGGGGGAGTATACAACAGTCTGGTATCAATAAAGATGGCTAACTACATACGGCATGACATAACTAATTAATGGATAGGCCACTTCAACTTGTTTTTTTTTATTCTATTAATAAAATGATCAAAAAGTTTTCCAGTGTTTCCAAAGATCAGTAGCATACCAGTAGTTCCTCCAGAAAGCAAAAGTACGCAAGCATGCTGACCAAGACAAGCACTGGTACATCCTGCCAGATCCTGTAGAATACATTATAATTAGAAAGCCAATGATTGTCTAGTAAGTTGTCACAGATTTATAGACCTAACAAAGCATTGTATCCAGATAATTGTGCAAAGTTTTAGGAGGAATTGAATATAAAATGATTAGCTCGTTGAAACAATGAAACTTTTACCTGTAAGTAGTTACTTCTCTCTGATGTTGTGAAATCAATGAATGCCGAACAACAATTGGAGGATTAGAAATTTTCAAGAGTGTTACTGGAAGGTTTCGCACATCCTGCTTGCAGACATCACAGGTCTTATTTCCTTTGATACTAAACCACTTTACTGCACAGTCTTGGTGAGCAAGTGCAAGCTCACCTTTACAACTGCAGTCCATCCGTAGAGTATTTCCCCCTTCCCCGAGCTCCACCAAACAAATCCTACAGACTGCTTCTTCTTCGGGAATATCCTCAGAAGCATCTTCTATGGCTGGAAACGAAACAGGGTGACACAATGCAAAAAGATGAGGTCAATTCAAAGCATGTGGTTAACAAATAATCAACAACCACAAGAATCAATAAGTAAAATCAAAAACAAAAAATTACTATTTAGACTATATCTGCAGATAAAAGTAGTTATTATTGAAAGTGCAAATACAATTGCAGTGGAAAATGATATCCTAATGTTAAAATTTCAAATAAGCTTGTCATGGCAAAATTTAGTGACTACAGCTCTGTTCTGTTTGGCAAGGGCAAACAGCTAGCTTTTAAGCTCGTGCGATTAAAATAGAGGTGTTTGATAACAGTCTTCTCTCACAAGCTTATAGTATTTGAGCTTATAAATGTTTATCATATTTTCTCTCACTTTTACCTTCTTTGTCTTAATTGAAAAAATTTAAATATTAATTAAAAATATCTTTTTCTGTGATTTTATATTTATGAGTTAGTTCAACTGCTAATTTTAGCAATCAATTTACTAACTTATTTGATGTCTGTTATAACCACCTCCGCCATCAGCTAATTTATTCCCTATCCGCTACCTTTTAACAAACAAAACCTAAGTCTCTTTTCATAAATACTCACAAATTTTGATAGCACATCACCTGTTTAAAAACCATAAAGATAAAATGATAGAAGGTTATTCCCTATAAAATATGAGTAACTTATGTGTCTAGTGAGATCACACACCTTTTGTTTATAATGATGCTGCAATAGTTACATTTGATGTCTAGAAAGTTGTATTGATTAGGACTGCTAACAATTAGGCAAGGATGTTGCACAATCAAGATAATAAAAACATACGCTGAATTTTAACATTCCCAAAGAAAATAAAAATAATGTCGAAAAGATAATACGAAAGATACCATACCCAGTTATTTAATTTATTCTTATAACATAAAAAGGTTATCCTGAAGATTTTAATGGGATATCTACAATAAAGTACATTAAGTTTGAAGATTTACCAATGTCTTGCATTGAATCACTGTGGGTTGAAATGCCATCAGTAGTTGCTGGATGTGGTCTCGCTGAAATTACACGAACCAGACGCCTAGAATCTGTAGGCCTTAAATTCGTGGATTTGACATTAACCGGAACTGAAAGTGATCGAGTCATATGCTTATTCACTTTCATTTTCTGAACATAAAAGAAAATATACATCAATGTATCATATTTTAAGCATCACATTTTCATATATCAAAATTGTAGAATTTTTTTTACTACACGAAGTACATTACGAATTTAAATGTTATGATCATGAAACAATAATGAGAACAGCATAAACATACATTTAAATCAGAATTTCCCCCAACATGTCTTCCATGTACATTCTCCGCATTGGAATTTGCAATTGGAGTAACCGGTAATGAATGTGCAGCTTTGGTTGATGAAGGGAACAAAATCTTATTAAGTGAAAGGGACCTTGAAGTTGAAGGCTTATCCAGAGGACCATGTGATGATAAAGAATCAGGAACAATGAGAACTGTCTTTTCAATATCTTGTTGTGAACAAGTTTTTGTCCTAAAGCTCCTATCAGAAAGTAAATTTCTCATAGATGACTTGACTTTTGTAGAATGTGGCCTTGGGGGAAGTCCTCTAGTGGAACCTGGACTTGACAATGTAGGACCATCTGTCTTAGTAGAAGAAGCTAATGCACTTTCTAGTGACCTTGCTGGTATCTGTAGAGATGAGAGGCTAGGTCTTCTGGACTGTGAAATCAACAAAATCTATAAGTGTTTGTGTCGTTCTGTGGTGACAAAATCAGATTTTGAATGAATTGATTTTAGTTAAAAGCAAGTTCGATGTAAAGTGTTTATATTTGGATATATTTTGTAAAGTGAGTTGAACAATAAATTCCAAGGTAAAAATCATGTATGGAGTCAAAAGCTACACATACTAATCAATTTCAAGTTAGAATCAATTCAATAGACAATCAATTTCATCATTTTGAAGGTAAAGTGATTTATATTTAGATATATTCATGTAATCGTGAGTTAAATGATAAATTCAAGACAAAATCAATTATAGAGGCAAATACTTACAATCCTAGTTTAAAGTTAAAATCGATTCTGGAGTCAAAATCAATTCTATTCAAGAATCACCAAATTTCTCAAAATCAATTTGCTTTTAATAAAAGTGGGAGCCAAAAATACACTCAAACCTCTTAAAATCAATTATATGTGTCTTAGAACACTTTTAGCTCTCCCAACTACCATGAAACCAAACGCACACTAAAATACTAAAATGTTACTTCTAAAAACTCATCAAACTCAAAGTTGGTTCATTAAAATGTGGAAACTGACACACAAATATCAAAAGGAAACAAAACACTAATTTTTCAAAGTGTGAGAAAATAAAACAGTAAACTTTCTTTATACCCAAATGGTAAAAAAAATAGAAATATATATTATCTTGTACCCTGTAGCTCAAACCAAATGAAACCCATTTGATCTAAATAAAAATCAAGCTACACAGACAAAAGGGTCTTCAACATTGAGATTTTTAAATAAAAAAACAAAAGGGGGTTTTTTGCAAAGTCACCTGATGATGAAGAAGAGAAGAATCTGACATCATTGAAGCTTCATCAGTTTGAAGTTCAACACCTTCCTTTGTATCCATCAAAGATTCAGGTGTGGTTAATATGAAGATGCAGAGGAGAAGGTGGCAATAGTGAGCAACAACTAAATAAATAAATAAATATTAGGAAAAAAGGAGAGTGACGGTGGAAACTAGAAAGAAACTGTGATTTGTGTGTGAAATATGGATTAAACAATTTGTTACAAGTGGACAAATTTTTATTTTACATGGTAGTTGTAGAAAATAAAACAAAAAGAAACTTGGGAGAGAAAATAGATTTTTGTATTTTTAATAAAAAAATAAAAAAGAGAACTAATATTATTTTGAAAAAAAAAATATTATGAAAAACAAGACAAAGATAGCTTCAAAATAAAGAGAAGGAAAAAAGGTGTTGATATATATAAAAAATAGAAATGCTAAGTTTTGTCTGACTTTTTTTTTTTTAATGTAGAGAAGAACAAAAATGTACACTGCTGTAATGTCACTTCTTTCTTTTTCTTGTGCACGTAATGAAAGACTCTTCATCTTTTTGTTCACTTTCTCTCTTTTTCCCTTTTTTTACCAAACAAAAAGCAGCAAACTTTAGTATTTGATGTTTTTTAAGGTATTAATATTTGAAAATTGTTATGACTGCATATCCAAAATTCTAACAATCCAAACCGATTAGATAAAAACTACATACCTGTAAAAAAAAACTAAGTCCATCAAACAAACCCAGTATTATTAAATGTATTTTGATATTTCATTATGATAATAGCTCCAATCTAATTTTAGATCTATTTTTTAAAATTAAATAATAATTTATCATATATATATGTATATATATTTTATTATTATTTTTATTACTATGAAATATTTCATTAATATATTATTTATTTATATTTATTTTAAATATATTATATGTTATATTTTATTTTGAAAGTTACTTCATAATTTTAGTATTATAATTATATAATATGAATGAACTAAAAATTTATCTAATTTAAATAAAGTTGATTTAAAACAAATTTTTTAAATTATCGTCTAAATTAAATAAAATTACAAATTCAAAATATAATATTCAACTTAACAATTTCAATATTTTATTAATTAAATTATATTTTATAAATATAAATATTAAAATTTTAAAATTAATTTCATAATTCATACAAACTACACCGCACACTAAGGCTGTGCAAAATATCTGGTTATAAACCCCAAATTCAAAACTAAATCCAAATTCATTTTAAAAATTCTGTTCAAAATATATAGTTATAATCCGGTTATTTATAAACCGGTTGGATAATCACTTATGTTTTATATTTGGATTTCGTTTTAATTCGGTTTTTATCCACTACTAATATTTTGTTAATTTTGTGATTTTATTTTTTGAAATTTATTTTTTTCAAAAAAATATCGGAAAAAATAAAATTAAAAAAAAACTTTTGTTTCTCAAAAAAGTTTCAAATTGAATCTTTTTCTCAAAAAATTTGATAAGACAAATTTTAAAAAAATTTATCAAAAAATCGATTTTTTTAAATAATCAATTTTTAAACTATAAATAATTATTTTTTTAAAAAATAATCAAACTTTAACCGATTTTGAAAAAAAATCGATTT
>JBBPBT010000685.1:4719371-4736644 GCA_037974875.1 Cicer bijugum
CTATAAAAAAAATCATTAATTCTCAACAAAAATGAAAACTACTTTAAAAATAATATATAATATTTTAATATATAATTTTTAAATAAAAATAAAATATCCATAGATTTAATACTCAAATCATGACTATTAACATTTACATAACAACCATGTATCTTTTTTGTTTAGTTGCATAATAAGCCTCGTAAGAAAATCGTACACATTCTCCTTAGTTTTATTTGACGTTCACTTACCTATTTAATTGCACACCTCATTTAATTGAAGATAACGAGATGTCAATATCTTATACGGAATAGAAGAAATAAATGAGTTTGTTTATCGTTCTTAGTAAAAAAAAATTATATATTTTTTCAACAAATAAAAAATAAATATATTTAAAAAACATTATAAACAAAAATTGTGTTCAGAGTAAAAGCAAATAAAAATTTATAATATTTTTAATATATGACCAAAATAAAACAGAAGTATGAACTAAACTACTCAAATAAAAAATATAACAATTAAACACAAGCGAAACTAATGTACTTTAAAAGTTCAGAATATCATTGGTTATACCCATAATAAAAAAAATTTACTTGCAATTTGATCAATTTACATACTAAAAATTTGGTATGTTCAATAATAAGATTTGTATTCAAAACATGCAAACGAAAAATTGCCTAATTTTTTTATTTCCACATTGCCCGCACCACAAACCAGATTAAATTAATTATTTGACGCGTTACACGGTCGTACGAAAAAATATCATCAAATTAGTTAGCGTGATTGATTGCATTCTTATTAAATACATCAAATAATCCAAACTAATTCAAAACATCATACCGATCGAATCCCAAAAGATAACACATAAATAACAAATGACCGACTGTTTCAACTTTCCCACAACCTGCTACACATTGTTGATCTTCCACATAAATGATTCCTCGATAGAATAAATTATCATTTGTAGGCAACCTATCTTGAATTAACTTCCACACAAATAATAATATTTTTGTTTGGACAACATGATCAACACTAAGTTTTGAAATGGAGGTGTGTTGATACCAGCGACAAACTCCTCCCGTAATACATAATATACCTCATTTATAGAATATGATCCTCCTTTCGTATTATTGTACGGCCACTTATCATATACATTAACTTGCAAATGAAAATTTGCCTCCCACGCAAATAACTGCCTCCGCCATCTCCATCCTTGAATATCCTCCTGCCGCAACATCTCTGACATAACCTCTATATTTTTCTCTTGTTGCAAAGACAAATAAAATAACCTACTAAATTTCTCACGCAAGACCCCACCAACCAACCATGAATCTTTTCAAAATAAAGTATTACTTCAATTCACAATAATTTTAAACAATCTTTGTATCAAATCATTTCTTCAATACCAACTATTCTCGCACAAATATTATTCCACCACATAGGCCCCCTCGAACTACCCTTCCCCCCTCCCTAAATTCCCCAACATCCATTCTATATTTATTGATCAACATCTTAACCCAAATGCCCTCTAACTCCATTTTTAACCTCCAACGCCATTTACCCAATAGAGCATAAAGCTTTATTAAAAACTTTCAAATCTCGAACTCCTAATCAACCATTCTCTAAAGACAAACACACCTTCTCCCAATTGACTCAATAAACTTTACTCACTTCATCGTTCCCACATAAAAGAAATTATTTAAAAATAAATTCAAATTGATAATGATTCCTGAATGAACCTTAAAAAAAGAAAGAAAAGTTTTCATAATTACTTTTAAATTTATAAAATTAATAATATTTATAATAAATTAATAAAAGTTTACTTATAAATTTGTATTTAGAATTTATATTTTTTCAATTCTATGATAATTAATTCATTTATAAATAAAATTGTATTAAATTAAATTATTTTTTAATGTATTATTTTTAATGTACTATTTAATTAATATTATCTATATTATTTTTAAATATAATATATTTTATTATGTATTTATTAATATTAATAATGTATCAATATTTAGTATTTAATTTGATAAATGTTGTATTATAAGTATGATATGATTAAGAAGCATGAAGTATTAAATAAACTTAAGTATATTATATAAGATACCTAGATTTTTCATAGTGCTCCAGACAGCAGATAGCATAGTAGTTTGTTAGATATAGATATAGATATTTAAGTACATTTAGATTCAATAAGATACAATTGTTACATGTAGCTAAACCTATTAAAAAAATTAACTTTACATGTTAGTCTAAAAATTTTGATTTTGCTTTCTCATTATGTTATTTTCAATTACTTTTTCAACATAGTTTTCATACATCGACGCAAGAATTTGATTATCGATGAAAAATTTGCATTCACTTTGTATGATATCAAATTGAATTCTCTCTTATATAGAAGTATTTAAATGCGATAATTCAGATATTTTTTAATTTAATCAGTATGAATTCAAAATTTCACTCCGTTAAAATTACCTATAGAGTTTTACCGTTCAATCCGACTCAAGAGATTAATTTGTTGCAATATCGATTTTAAAAAAAAAATTATATCGAACCCGTTCTTATGTACTACAAATTAAACATTTTGGTCTAAATATAGTTATATCCGACGGTATCAAATCAAGTTCCTACAATAAGTGGTAACACTGTATATATATATATATATATAGTGATCCCAAGAATTAAGGCTCAACATTTTTTTGTCCAAAAAAAAGAAAAAGTAATGTCACGTGTCATGGCACATGGTGCCGCCTTGAGAATGTTGTACTGTTTTTCTCAAATCCAAAGTAGGATCCTCCATTACGTTCACACTTATGACTAAAAATAACAATACTAAATAATATAAAAAAAAAGAAAAATAAAATACAAGCATAAATACCCAACACGGCACACATGTTTACTTCTCTCTTACTCTTGCCATGATCAAAACCATGTCTGACCCCCCAAATGAATTTTTTCAATTCTACAATCAAAATTTCCCCAATCAAACCCCTCCTCCTAATTACACTAATTCTAATTCTATTGCTACTAACACCCCCTCCCCCTCTATCACGGTCACCACCACTTTACCACCAGAGTCTACTATGATGAATCCAAGTTCACCAACATCAGGCGGCACCAGTTTAGGCCCAGAAGGCCGTGTCTCAAAGCCCATCCGAAGACGGTCCCGGGCTTCAAGACGAACTCCCACCACTTTACTCAACACGGACACTACTAATTTCCGTGCCATGGTTCAACAATTCACGGGAGGCCCAATAGCACCTTTTGCAGCAGCGGCTTCATCGTCAGCTCCGAATTTTTCAAGCCTGGCGGGCCTTGGACTCGGGCCGCGGGCCGTGGCTCCTCTGAATCAAAGCATGATGCCACCTCAGTTTTACCAGCATCTACAACAACAGTATCAAGGTGCACAGAACCAACACTACAACAACAATAACAACAACATGTATAGTGGCAACAACGTTAACACACAATCAAGTGGAATAGGAGGAGATGATAACATGTTTTTTCAGAGAATAATGAACAATCCAAGAGCCGCAAACAATAATATTAATAATGGTGACATTCATGGAGAAGGAGGAAATGGTTACTTTCCAAACAGTTCTTCTTGTTGAGAATGTTGATCTCCAGTGGTAGGAAAAGGGTTACCGGTTTTCTTTTCTTTTCATTTTCTATGGTCGCATGCGGAGGCGGAGGATGAAAGTGACGTCAATTAAAAGCATACAAAATTAGGTTGCTAATTTCGCCTGAATTGTTGACCAACCATTCTACTTCTACAGTATGTAATATTTTAAATATTATACACTTCTTTTCCTCTTTTTTCTTTATTATTACCACGCCTTTTTTCTTTTAATTCAATTATTAGGCCTCTTATTCTTATTTCTTTAATTCTTCTTTCCTCTTATTTTTATATTTTATCATTCTATACTTTTTATATTTATGTTAATTCTTAGTAATGTTAATATTTTATTAAAAGTAGTGATTGCATATGCGGCTTTTTTATTATTTAATTATCTAATTTTTTTATAGTTATTAATCAATTTTATATCTCTTACATAAAATCTTATTAAAAAAAATAAGTTTAGGTTATGTGTAGATTATATGCTAATATTTAATTAATAAACAAAATAATAATAATATTGATATTTATCAATTAAATTAAAATTTAAAAAATATATTAATATTTGTTCATTAATACTACTAGTATATTATTATTTTTTACTTTAATAATAATACTAATAATAAATAAATAAAAATAATTAATAATAATAACTTTTGTGGTTTTTTGGAAGTCCAGTAGCCTATGCTTCTAGATCCCTTGCTTAGTGTTGCAAACACGTTTTTATTTATTTTCTCAAAAAATGCTAACAAGTTTCGATCCTATTGGATACTTGTTAAAACACTAAAAATGGATATTTTGAAGTTATGAGTACAATTTTTTAAAATTTTAATATATTTTACAAAATATTTATTTTTATTTTATTTTTAATTATTTAATAAGTGTTTTGAGAATACTTGTTAGATGAATCATTAATTAATTATTTCTTGTGTTATTTTTCAATTTCAACTTTCAAAAAGCACTTAATTTTTGGAGTAGTTTAATTAATTTTGTTTAGAGTATGTGCTACTGCTGACTTTTCCTATACCACGAAGAATGACCACTCTATATTTTGTTTGATATGATGATCGATAATAATACAATTGGGACCCTTTTCGAAAAAGAGATTAGTGAAATGAAAAGGGTCATATATTAGTAGTATATACTATATATTGATAGATTAAATAAATTGTTACTTTAGCAGTTGGATGTGGAAAGTGAGTTGTCGTTTTTGCAAGCTACCTTTACCAAATTCCATTGACGTAAGTGACTCAGTTTCACAAAATATTTTTATTAAGTTGACTTGGTTATCTTGTAGGTTCTATACCCTAATTCAATGAATGAGGCCCAGTAGGAAGTAAAGTGGAGATAAATTAAAGTCATCTATTTGTTTATCTATGATGTGTATAGATTTATTGCAACAATGACATGATGGAACCGTTGTGACCACCGTTAAATTTAAAGAAATAACTTCTTTTTCTACTGTTAACAGTTAATAATGTTAAATTTTAAGAAATAATTTCTTTTTCAACTGTTAAGAGTCCTGCACGTTTAATAATCGTTGCATTATAATACTTTTGTCCTTATTTGAAGTGTTTATTCAATCAAGAGAATTAATAAAGTTGACTTTAACGTTAAATTTATTGGTAATTTGTATTGTTTTATTAATTTATCTTTAAAGAGAGATAGTAAATAATTTATCAATAATTTTTTTTTATTATTATTTGTATTATAAAATTTATTATTATTTATATAGTAATATGAGACATTTTAATTTATTATGTTAATTTATTTAATTGATAATAAAGTTTTTATAATATTAATTAGTTTGTTTAATAGAATATTGAGTGTGACTTAACTTTAAAATTTCATTGAGTAATATTTATACTAGATTGGTCTGTTGTGAGAACATTACATAACAACTCTGCAAATGACATTAGTGATTAACATGTGACTATAATAGGGATCATATTTTTGTGTGTCTTATGTTCAATTATGACATTTGGATGAAAGAAAAATTATTGTATAGTAAGTAGTAGTCACAATAAGGTTAAAATTGTATCACCGATTTTCTCATTAATTAAGTAGTAGTGATTGCTAGATGATACTCATTGTTTATAATATTTAATAATAGAACGGTTGAATTAGAAAGTAAAAAAAGTTAAAGAATTATTTAATTGATTAATGATTTAATTATATAAAATAAATTGGACTTGTAGCGTACAAGACCAACTATGAAAGTCTCCTCTTAACCTAACTCTACGATCATTCTTACTATAGCCAATTAGCATTGCATTCCAAGAAAACCATTTATGTGAATTGAGAACAGACACTACCATATCGTGGTGTTGGTGACTTACGCTTCTATACACTTCAAGATGTAAACACATAAATCTCATGTGAATTATTGGACGTGGATGATACATGAAAATGAGTAATTTTCGCTTTTAAAAATGATTTTAAAACTGTTTTAAAATATATCTCTTGATTTTCCAATAGTAGTATCAAAACCAAGACCATTTATGACTTATTTTCGTATATGTTTCTTTACCTATTTGATAACATGTCTAAATATTTTATAAAATAAATAATATCAACTATGATCATCTTGATATATATGATATTTGATAAATAATTGTTGCCTCAATATATTTGCGATATATGTGATCTCCATAATAATTTAATATGTTAGAAAGCGAATATATGTTTTGTTAAATATTAATATGAATATTTGAATAAAAAATTATAATGCAATAATTGCAACAATTTTGATTTTTAATTTATTCAAATATACAGTGCTCAAAATATTTATTAGTAATAAAGAGTCATTATTACTAAATATTTATAGATGCATGAGATAGTTTTAGTTAACTATTAATGATGTATAGTTATCACCTTAGTATATTTGGTAATTATTTTATTTTATTTAAATACGACATTCGACATATGTGTCATGATTTATTTTAAAACAGGTTTGTATCACAATAATTTATTTATTTATTTATGTTAAATAATTATAATTGTTCACGACAATACCATACAAAGACACTAGTTGAGAGGTTTGAGAAAACAACTAAAAAAATCGAATACTTGTAATTTATATTTAGTTCATTTGTCTTTTGCGTTAGCTGATCATAACTATATTACCTAGTCGTATGTATTTTGTATGTGATGCATGATATGATATGTATGATGTGTCTTAACATGTTTTATATATATGTGTTTCATATATTTTAAAATATCAGAGTATATATACATGCATGCTAACAAATGTTTGTATAATATTCAAAAGTCGATAAGATCAGTTAATAAAAATCTCTCAAATTAAATATTAAGTTTAATATTTTCTAATGTGTGACGCTCGTCAAGAAAATTATAGTATAGTGTTGGTCATGTTAAAGTTGATACACTAGTCTATATGGGTGAAGTGTGACATGATAAGATTCAGTTGCCAACTATTGGGTTTAATTTAAATAAATTGTATTGAATATGATTAAAGATATATTAAGAGGCAAAAAATTGAGATTTAATTCATAAGATGGATCAAAACAAGTGTTGTTCACCCAAATGTTCCAATAGTTACATACGATGTAATTGGAAAGATATTTTCTACCTAAATAGTTGTGTTTTGGGTGATTCAACCTAACTGTCTCGAAACAAGGTGAAATATGGATTCTGGTCTCACTAGAAAATCTTCTAATGATATTTTTCGAGTCATTGTTGAGTGTCATTGATTTGAGTAAAATAGTGGGAGCATATTTCATAAAGACCTGTTAAATATGTTTATTGCATGAAATATGCTCTCACTATTGTGTTTGTAGTAGGAGCATATTTCACAAAAAAATAGATATATAAGTAACCATGTCTACAAACACTTATATATCTGCTTTTTTGTTTTAAACTAACCATGTCTACAAACACAATGAACACCATTTCACTACGTATCATCCTTGATGAGAAGGAAAAGTTGTCAAGAACTAAATTCCTCGATTGGCATCCAAACATCAAGATATTCTTGAAACAAGAGAACAAGGTGTATGTGCTCGAAGGATCTATACTTGAGCAACCCGTTGCAAATACTACTAGGATTGAACAAGATGTTTTATAAGAAGATGTCTTATATGCTTCATGCCTTATGTTTGAAATCATGAACTCATATCTACAAAAGCAATATGAGAACATGGAGGTGTTCAATGTGATCGAACACCTTAAAATGTTTGTTCAAGCACAATCTAGACAAGAAAATAAGTGTCATTAGCTCTTTTCCACTACAGGCGGTTAGAAGGAAGTTCAGTTGGATCTCACGTACTCCAGATGATTGGCTACATTGAGAACCTAGAGTGATTGAGAATTCCTTTAGGTCTAGAAATTGCAACATATGTGATCTTGCAATAAATGTCGAATATTTTTAGCCAATTCTTCATGCATTATTATATTAATGATGTGGCTAAAATATTGTCACATCTTGGTGGAATGTTGAGAAACAGTTGAGCTCAATAAAGGAAGGTTAAGACCATAATGATGGTACAAACTAGTAATGATAGGGGTAAAAGAAAAGTTCTTAGGCACATGCTCAAGCAATATAAGGACAAAGGCAAGGCGAAAACCAAGCCAAATAGTTATAGCCTAAAACTAGTAGGCAGAATTGCAAAGGAAGATATTTATTTTTATTGCGGTCAAAATAGTATATGGAAGATGAATTGGTCAAAATACCTAGAAACGTATTAAAAAAAAAAAGGAAGTCAAACTTTCACCTGGGTATTTATGTTATAGAAGTTAATTTATTCACTTCTACATCTTGGGTATTGTATACTAGTTGTGGTTCCCACATTTGTACTAATGTGTGGGAACTAGGAAATAGTATGACATTAGCTAAAAGTGAAGTCGAGCTATGAGTTGGAAATGGAGCAAAGGTCGTTGGATTAGCTGTTGGAACTTATGTTTTGACTTTACCTTTGGGGCTTATTTTTAAACTTAATAAATGTTCTTTTGTTCCACCAATTTGTAGAAACATCATTTCTATTTCTTGTTAGGACAATAAATATTTTAATATTATTATTAAGAATAAAAGTTGTTCGATTTTTTTAGTGATGTGTTTTATGTTAAATTAAGACATTTAAATGAATGGATAATTATCATATAATGAATAGTGGTCACAACAAGGTTAAAACTGTCTCACCAATTTCTCATTAGTTGGGTAACAGTCGTGCAATGATATATGTCATTCATTGATTACGATATTTAATTTAATATTTTATATTATTATTAATTAAGAGAGAGCTTATATGATTACACAATATAACAGTTAAATCAAAAAATAAAGAATAAAATAAATATAATGAATAATTTAATTAAATAAAATGATGTATGCATAATATATTATGTCTCCTCTTAATCCTAGAATCATTCTTACTATAGTCGACCATTAGCTTCGAAACAACTGTTCACGTGAATTAGTAGATAAATTATTATATTGTGTTGGTTGTCATTTGTATTCTTTGACGCTTCAAGAAGTAAACACATAAACTTCATGTATAATATTGTGCGTGCATAATTCATGACAATGAATATTTTTTACTCTTGAAAATAATTTTGAAATATATATCGTGATTTTTCAACAGTGTTATCATTATATCTATTACAGATTATGTGGAGAAAAAAAAAGTAACATTATTATATCTAAGTTATATCTAAGTTAGTAAAGAAATAAATCTTACATCTAAGGGTTGAATGTAGTAAATAATTTCTTACATGCAAATTACTAATTAGTGTTTTTTTTGTCATTTTATTTTTGTAATATTATCTTAGTTTTTATAAATGTCATATTTAATTTGTTTGTACTCCATGTGACACTATTTATAAGTAAAAATATATTAACAAAAGTTAATGTATTGGTGAACTGAAAGCTACTTACAGCCTCTAGGTATAAAATATGGGTATAAGTAGTATTTTTTTTTTTTTTTTTGTTGATGGGTAATGTTTTGTCGTATAAGTGAATTTGGATTCGTAAATATTGGACTCAAGCCAAAACTAACTAATCAAACATCAAACGATGTCAAATGTATGAATACATTGGTATAGCTACATTGCACATCCATTTAAATAGGAATTGATTGATGTGAAAGATAAAGGGTAGAGGGAATGATTCCGAACAATATGTGAATTTTTTAAATTTTGTTTAAAATTATTATCTTAATTGCAGTTTTAATTTTTTTATTTTTAATAAATTACACAAGTAATTTCTTTATTTTATTTAATCTCTTAATTAAATTTTTAAATTTAAAAATAATGATATAATATTTTTTAAATGATGTAATATATAATTTTTTAAATAATATAAATATTGATATATTTTATTTATATAAAAAATTATAAATTATAGTCAAAATTTATAGATATAATTTATATAATAAAATTTAAGTGTTTATTTCTTCAAAATAATTATTTGATATAATGTTATTAAATATTGTTAATATACTCTTTAAATGTAATTTGATTTCTATATATATAAAAGGAATTGACAGCATACTTTTAAAAATGAAATTTAACATATAAATTATTTATAATATATATATATAATGAATTATTATTTTATGAAATTATAAATTAAATATTTTATTAATTTTAAAATTAAATAAATAACAAAATCATGTAAATGTAACGTGCATCGCCCAGGTAGCTACATATAGATATTTGATTAGGCATGGCAACGGGGCGGGGCGGGGTCAGATTTCGCCTCCTCCACACCCACACCCGACTAATCGGGAAAAACTCGCACCCGCACCCATCTCCGCCCGTTTCATAGCGGGTGTAAAATTTAAGCACCCATCTCCGACCACAACGGTTCTCGAGTTTCCCCGCCCGCACCCGCACTTACTGAAATATATAAAATTATAAATTTAAAATTCATATTTATTATAATAAAATAATTATTATTAAATAATAATAAAATAAAAAGTATTTTATATAGAGATAAAATTATAATTTTTAATATTTTAAAAAAATATTAAATATATTAAATAAGTATTTGTATATAAAATTAAAAAATTACAATAATAATACTTGCGGGACAGGTTCGGGTGCGGGGTGGATATCACCACCTCGCACCCGTCCCTGCCCCGAATTTTATTGTCGGGGAAAATCCGCACTCAGCATCCAATTAATGCGGGTTTTCTCCGCCCAAATTAAACGGGTTTGGATGAGTACCCACAAGTGCAGATTTTATTGTCATCTCTATATTTGATGAAAAGAATTAGAATAACATTTTAAGAAATTAAAAAATCGACAACCATGTCTGTATTTTGAATAACTCCAAGATTAAATCAGTTACTATGTCTGTATTTTGAATACAAGACGACAATTCATTCCAGGTGACAAATAAAATAAAATACGGTAAAAAGAATTATCTTCCATTTTATTTAATACATTTCATTTTAAGAATATAAATTATAATTTTACTTATTTCATTCAAACAACATAGGTTTATTAATGATTAATTTGATTGAATAACATTTTGATTTTAATAATACTTTGATTTAATATACTTTTGACTCTTTTAATTTCTCAGTTGTGCGATTTTAATCCTTTTATTTAAAATCGATTTTAATCCGACACAATTACCCCTTCTGATTCTGCATTATTTCGCTTGTTTTTCCAATTTTTTGTGATATGATGAACTTTTTTAATAAAGTTGTGTTTCATAGGAATGCTAGGGATTCTAGTTTTGGTTTGTTTTATATAATTAAATTAATATAATTTTGTTTTATTTAATAATTAAAATAAATAAAAATTCATCATGTAATGTTATTAGAAAGTTCACGTGGCATGTCACATCACCAAAATAATTGGGAAAAAAACTTATGGGTTATGTAATGTTATTAGAAAGTTTACGTGGCATCATATCATAATATTTAATTTTCTTTTTTTGATGAATCATGTCATAATATTATACTAGTACAAATTTGCTAAGATATCAGCATGAATGTCTACATTCCATGGTCCTTGAAGGCTGAAGCATCATTTTCCTGTAAAAAGGCCAAGAGATTTAGGTAGAGTTGATAATGGAACTTGAGGTATATAGATTGCTTGAGATTCTAAATAACTTTGGCACTCAAATCATGTCAACAGAAGTTGTCATTCTTAAGTAAATAATGAAGCTACTCATCTTTCAGTGTCAAATATGCTCTCAGCAGGAATCTTCCCCTAACAAGGAGTTTGTTTTGTATGAGGTGTAAGAGTAGAAATGCATCTGACCAAGTCCGGTCTTAGTGTTCATACTGGCATGATTTATTTCCCAAATTTAAGACCTCAGCTAAGTCTTAGTCTTACCTATTTATCTACTATAATCCTATTTAAGATTTAACTTGGTATCTTGTAAAAAAAAATTAACTTGATATTAGTAAAGGCTTGAAACCCTATGTAAAACCCTTTTTTGTATTGATTTAGACCACCACATAGCCCATAAGTTTACATTTAAATAGAGTAGATGCTCACTTCCAGTAGACTATTGGGGGCAGACGGGCAAACACGGGGCAGACGAGCATTCTTAGTTACATGTGTTGATGAAAGCATCATAATGGATTTTCCTACAACCTATGAATCAAACTGAACAGTGGATTTCCCAACTGCTGCTATTTTTAAGCTTGCTTCTCGAAATATTGATCGAGATATCTGCTAGAAGATTCATGTGTCTACATGGAAAACCAAGCCAAAATGGATAGAGTATTTCGAACAAGGTTTAGATAGTTAAATGCACTTTTACCCAAACTTCCCCTTGAAGACACATTGACACATCCAGTTTTCAAATTTTAATTTCAAATTTTAACGTTCACTTCAAGAAGCATCTGAAATTGCAAAGTTGGAATGCTAAATATTCAGAGTTAATCTCAGCACTCTCAAGGACACAAACTCAACACACTTCTCAATTCTCATGAAGCTAGAGTGTGTTCCCGTTGCTGAGAAAAGAAGCTCAGCTATGCAACAGATAAATTATGGGCCCCGGGCAGACCACAGGAAATACAAGTCAATCAAAGAAAGGACATTGAACAGTAAATAAATACGGGCTGTACAAAAGTGCTCATTCACCAAGATCTTTTCTAATCACTGGATGGCTCTAATGTTAGTGTCTAATTTGAACATGAAAACAGAAATCAAACCAGTTAGTGATTAAATCAAATAGTGCCCACAATAGGTTAATTGGCCGCAAGAGCTCAGGCAGCCATTTCAACCACAGCAAATAAATAAAGGTTGTAGGCATTTTCATCAACAACCTATTTCACAGCAAATACTCACAATTCACAATGCACAAATTATTAAGTGCAACTAACCTCAACCCAAAAAACAGCTAAAATAGGAATTGAAATCTAATAGAAGAAAGGGTATATTTCGAACATAGATTATAATTATATATTAAAAGATAGTAAAGCTTAAATACTCATAAAGTACAAATTGAACCAAAAATGACTGAACGCAGAATATAAGACTTCATAAAAATCCTATCTCACAAATATTATCACAATGCACAGAAATTAAATCATTCCACTACAGCTCAAGAAAATACATTTAACACCATTCAATCATCTTCAAAATACATTTAACATCATTCAATCATCTTCAAAATACATTTCAAACACACAGCAAATATTGGAAAAGAAGGTACACAAGATTTCCATCACACGACTTGGGGAAAAGAAAGACAGGAAGTAAAAAAAAAAAAAAGGATGTACAAGATAGCTTCTTACCATATTTAGTGTCAGTGTCATCCTTGTCACCATCACCATTGTATTGCTCCATTGCAAGGATGTAAGTGACCCACGGCTTGGGTAAGATATAACATCTTATTTTGCATAAACTTGTAACCATTAAATATTTATTTCTTGCTACTAGTAATCAGAACATAATCTATTTGTTATTCTACACTATAGCAACCAGATTTAAATACTGACACTACAGGCACACTTTGAACAAATATTCCTCCTACATTGTAACATGACCAAAACCTTGCAGCAAGGAAATGCTGATACCCTCACCCTTAAGGGCCCTATCTTTCAAGTCTTAAGTCAGTGTGTACCAGAACAAGTAAAATAGAATAAACATTTTGAGCCTAAAATTTAAACAACATGAAACGGAGATGACAGAATTTTCACTATCATCAAGTCAATTACATGACTCTAATGAGAAACAAAAAGTTCATGACAGGTACACAAACAACACTTTCATGTATTGATCAACATATAATGCTGAAAATTTTGACCACACCAGCAAAATGGAAGGTCCCTTCTGCAACTTTGAAGCATGTTTCTTGATCCAAGACTAAGCACATAATTTTGCAGCAGAAATCTCATAGAAAGTTGCTAAGCATATTCTGACAAGAATCTAACAAATCCAAATCCATTTAAGTATGCCTACTTTTGGTTCATATCTTTCCCATTATTCTGGGGATTAAGCTCATCGTCATCAAAATATTCTTCATAAAACTCTTCATCACTCTCTTCCTCCTCCTCATCATAATACTCTTCATTCTCATCATCCATGCCATTTTGCAGAAGAAATGAGTCATCACTTGATTGTTGACCTCTTAACCTTTCTTGAATCCGATCCCTTATGGCAGTCCCCTGATATATACCCATGCAGTGACAACCAAAAGAGAAGAAAAGATTAAAAGGTAATAGCGTTTTTAATCTTTTTTTGCATAAGTCATATAATGTATCTGCATAAACTAGCTTACCATCTTATGACAACCTTCTTCAAACATTTCTAGAAATCCAGCAACCATACGATCAGCATTTTCCACCCACTCATTGCGATGCATACCAGCATTCTTTGCAACAGTTTGGATCTAGATGAACAACAGAGATGTGTACATCTGTCATAATTCCAATCCACTGCAGGTAATTTTAAAATGTATGCTAACATAAATTGTAATTGTGAATGACTGTCCATAGCCATGACTATTGTTCAAATATTGATACCCTTAACAAGAATCCACTTTCTCAAGAAGAATCCCTACAATTCATTGTTTGTTTCATCCTTAAACGTTGCTTTCATCTATACTGCCATACACAGTTAAAATTATGGTTACCATATATCGAAGTACCATGTATCCTACTCTCTCTCACTGAGATCTACATTTAGCAAATTGAGTGTCTCCACTTCTATAGTCGTTGAGTATTTAGGTCATTTACCCCACAAAATTGTACAGCTTATGGGTTGAGATAAATCGATAAAAGAATCATTAAAATTGTTTAGTATTGTCACTGTTTCATAGACATTCATTGCAAGCAAAATTAAAATGTAAGTTTGATGATGAGGAAAGCGACACAGAACCTAATAGTGGAAAAGCTACTGCTCCTTCAAGCTTCAAAAGTACTATTTAGGGAAGAGAAGCTAAGTGCAAGACAGCATCACTTATATTTCTTTGCCGCAGCCAGAACCACCATTTTATGAACCTTTCTTCATTTCACCTCTATAGCCTACTCTCACTTCACTGCCGCTTCCCTTGCCCCATCCCCAAATGCATGCACAGTGCACCATGCAGCTTAGTCAAATGATACGGCGTAATAACTTATAGACATTTTACACCAACCTTTTCTTGCTGTTCTTTTACTTTCTCCTGCAAAGTTTTCAGCCTCCTATTCACGCGCAGTCGCTTTTCCTGTTCATATTAAATACGGACACAATAAAACATGAGCCCCCTCCCCAAATGATTGGCAAGATTAAGAGCAACATAAGAGTGGACATTTCACTCAATAAAATTATCATATTTAAAGTACAAGATAACAAAGAGATATAAACCAAAATCACACCTTAACATAGCTCACACCGAGCTCTTTTCTTGAGTACCCACGATCCAAGTTACGCAGCACATACTGATTATAATCTTTGACAATCCTCATTATCAAATCTGATGTAGATATTCCTTCAGTCCGTTGTGTTTCCTTAAACCTCCCAACAGCTTTAACCTGCATAGAAATTCATACAGCACATTATATATGCAGCAGAAAAAAGCCCAACGAAATTTAAAAAAAGTAAATAAAGAATAAAAGATAATGAAGAGTGAAAAATTACTCATACGTACAAATTCATAAACATCATTTGCAGCACCACTGGTATCAGCATATCTGTCAACATTTAATTGACAAACCCAAAGCATTATATAAGGCATTTAGTTTGTTTAAACAACGAGCCAACAACAATATAGGTCTACAAAAAGAAAATCATGATTACAAACTCGTGCAGTACCAAAGGAGTTGCAACAGGAAATGGATGATCTTATGTTAATTTTCATATAATTTTGACATGTAAAAATTGTGTCTATCATTCTACCCATAGGCATTAAATAAGCAGAATCATCACAAAATTTTTGACAAAAATGTTCTATGCAGCAATGGCATGTAACAATCTAAGATTTATAAGATATCACTATCGGTATAAACCAGTTTTAAACTGCCATCCAATCAAAATCCACTATTTTGTCACGCCACTCAACTTTTATAGGATATTCATTTTTAAAATTGATGATTTGACGTAACATAATAGAGAACTCCATTGGATGTGAGTGTAAAATTAATCTACACTCAGTGCACTGTGTTATCCATTTTTATTGCTGTTATACCATATATGGCAGGATAAGTTGAAAAGCACTCAGCATAGGTTTCACTGAAAATGTTTTGAAGTTTATTCAAATATAGCTAACACTAAAAACAAATACTTCAGCTGTTTCTTTTTACTTGTTACTTAATTTAGCACATATAATTGGTTGAAAAAACACACCTTACATACTAGTTTGTATCTATTCCAACAAAAAAAATAGTATGAAAATGATTATCCGATTTTCAAATATAGTTTTTACCTTATAAATTTAATATCTTTCTATGAATAAATGATAAAATTATTATTTTTACCGAACTCATAATAATAATTAATGGAATATGAGCAACTTTATAATTTTAATAATAATACTACTTAAAATTAAATTAATTTTTTTAAAATGAAAACAAATATACTTGAAAATATAAAAAAAAAAAAAATGAAATGGAATCTTACGGAAGAGAATCGTGAGCTACAAAATCAATTTTGTTTTTGTCGAGAAACTCTTGATTGATAACCCAAGGTGCATCCGGGATCACTTCATCCACCCATCTGCACAGCGTGAAAAAACGGTTACACATCAATTTTCCTAACTTAAAAAACAAATTAGTAAGGGTTACAGTAATTAAAAATGTAAATACAATAATATACTTGCAGTGGCGGAGGGATTCATAACGTTCATCCTCGGTCATAACGGTTTTTCCTTTATACTTGTGTGTTACTGCGTCGCTGCAGCATCCAACCAGAAGATACGTATTCGGAAATCTAGAATTTAAAAAAGAAAAAGAAAATATAATTATTATAATTGTAGTGATCATGGACTATTAAGAGTGAAAATGAAGGAGATGTACGATTTTTTTGCTTGTTCGAGAGAACGGGCGTGGCCGAAGTGGAAGAGATCGTAGATGCCATCGGCGTAGACACGAACGGGACGGTCTTCTGGGGGAGGAAGATGAGGGATTGTGGATGATGTCATGTTTTTTTTCCGTATCGATCGATTCCGATTGATATTTCTTTTCTCTGCTTTTCTCTTTTCTAATTTCCTCACGATCACTTGCGATTCCGCGTTAATTCCGCTTTTTTTTTTTTTTTTTTTTGGTACCTTTTT
>JBBPBT010000685.1:4785399-4827091 GCA_037974875.1 Cicer bijugum
TATCATAATACTTTTTTAAAATTTTGCAATAGTTATCGAAAAATTTAAAACCACAAGTTTTTCGAAATTTTTTATAATTTTTTTTAACTTTTTCAATATTCTAAATATGTTTTCAACCTTTTATCTTAAAAAAACTTATTTAAAGGTTTTCGATACATACTTTTTCAATCTTTTATACTATAAATCTTATAAAAAAAAATTAATAGTTTCTGAAAATCTTTTATGTTCTAAAAAACTTGGATTGTTTAGTCTAAAAATCTTTAAATAATAAAAAAATATGAATTTAAGTTGATGAAATAGTAAAAAATTTCAAAAATAAATTTGATATTTTTAAAATATTGTGGAAGTATAAGTATAATGGTGAGAGTATAGGGTAAAATTTTTGAAATAAAAAATTCATCAAAGCCTACTTTTTTTTTTTACAGCACTGCTAAAAAAAGAATATACAAATGATGAAATTTAAAGCTTAATAATGCCATAAATCTCATAACGTCTTTAAGGGGAGGATCCATGTGTCTGTGATTGACCTAATTATTAAGAATTGTATAGATTTTTTGAACTGTTATTTAATTTTTGCAGTTGAACTTGTTAGGACTAAGAGAGGCCATCGAGTACGGGCTACAAATTGAACAAGTGAGTTGACGTAGTAGTAGAGATTAATTGGAACGAAAAGTGTTTATGGAAAACATTATTATTATTAAAAAGTTGAAGAAACTTTTTATAAAAATAAAATAAAAATTGAAAATATATATCAATGAAAACATATTTAACTTTTTGTGTTCAAATTAAGGTAATCTTAACAAATGAAATATTTGCCATTCGTTCAAAATTTCTGAACAGGCTATCAATTAAATTTTATGATATTAGTATATTATGACATGATATTAAAAGACCAAATTGATAGCTTAAAATTTAAACATGTATGAAGGAATCAAATTGCTCAAGATGACCCAAGCTTAAGGTACTATATGACATTTTTGTTATTATGTATCTTATATCAAAACTTTTGATAGTAGAAAATATATTGACGTCAATTGAAATATTATAGGGACTATAATGATATTAAGGTCAAAAATATACAGATCATATTGATTGATTTGTATGAAATTTGTTTGATTCATCTATTAATAATCAACATGACTAAAATATATTGTAACTCTAATTAGATTCAAACAAACATTACATTAACAATTGACCACAATAATCAACATCAAACTGCCCCTACAATACAATTAACAACAAAACACATATTCTTAAACATTATGCATATTCTTAGTGATACGGTCTTCTTTGTCATGAATCATTTTAAGGATTATTCCATGTTGGAAACTTACAAATTGAAGTCAAAATCACGTTTTGCTGGAGAATACGATAAACGGAGCTACGAAACTTATAATCGGAAGATTCCAAAACAAGGTGAAATAAGATGTTATGAAACACAAGTTAGGTTGTTGAATCACTGAATAGACAATGTTAAGTGCAAGATAGGAGCGCAAATTACTGAACATAGAATTTGATAAAATTTGTGTATTAAGGTTTGATGTAAACGAAACTAAAAATTATAATTCAGCAAACGAACCAAAAATAGAATGGTGCCACAATCTATGAATTGATAAGCCAAAAATAATGTCACAAGGATTAACAACCTTGATAAGTTCAAAGTGAATTTTTTTCAAAAACTCTAGAGAGCAAAGCCTCACAAAATAATAATATGTTCAAATATTTTTTTTTTTTTTGCATCAACTAGGGATTTGCCTTTTACAATGGCACCACCTTACAAGTTCTCTAAATTTGACTCAACTCTAGTTTTTAAAATTAGACCAAAATATTCTTACTAATTCATACTACTATGTTAATTAAAATTAATATTAAAATTTGATTACATAGATGTAACCTTCATTATTAACTTCTTCAATTTGGTTTAGACAATTTATTATTTTTAGTTTCAATTCTTCATGAATTGAACTTACTTTAAATAAAGTGACTATCAAATTATTTAGAGTCTCATTTGCTTTTTTTTTTTTTTGACATTGCTCTTGTTATTGAAGTTCAAACACTTTAAATATTCTCTATAATTCTTTCCTAAAAAAGTACCTTTAAACAAGGACAAATCTGAATGGTCTCCATAAATTCTGCATTGTATTTGTCTTTCGTATAATTCACCTTGTCCCATAATCGCACTATAGGATTTTCCCTCCAGTGATCTTAGAGTTTGATGAAGAGTTTGTTGGTATTTTACATTTACAGTTTTCTAAATAAACAATAGGGGTTAGAGATGAATGTGTCTATTGGAGATTAAGCAATTATTTAAAAGAACATGAAAATTAAATTTTCAATTTTTACTTTTATGTTAATTTCGTAGTTTCTACTTACATGGAAATTTTATGGTGACATGTATTTGATTGATGTGACAGA
Organism: Cicer bijugum; assembly: GCA_037974875.1. Taxonomy (NCBI): domain Eukaryota; kingdom Viridiplantae; phylum Streptophyta; class Magnoliopsida; order Fabales; family Fabaceae; genus Cicer; species Cicer bijugum. Next base: position 4,787,815 of record JBBPBT010000685.1, read on the forward strand.
AGTTGAAAGGTTAAATAACTATTTTTACAAAATTTAGAAACTAAGTAATGGATTATTATAAATTCAAGAACTTTACATTAATTTTCCAATAAAACTTGTTTTGTCGGTGACCAAAACGTAAACTTAATAGAAAGAAGAGTGGGTGATAATTTGACTGTACGATTGATACTATTTTAAACGGCTCAAATTGTACGATTTATTGGTGCAAATTATGAACCAAAACATTAACTCCAATTTTCCGATTTCGTGAACTACCAAATTGAAGTTGCACGGCAAGTTCTGAAAGCATGCTGTCCTCCCTGTAACTAAAAAGTTAGCCAATATCTTTTTGTTCATTAATGCAAATGCCCCATGTTAATTTCATTGCAAACATCTCGGGAATGAGACCCACCACACTTACTCAACTCTGTCAGTCAAATTGCATGAGCAATGAGCCAATGACCAATAAATAGTCTTCACTTGCATTCATGTTTGCTTCACCCTTTTTTTACTACTCATACCCCTTCAATCTGCTTCAGCTTTTTCCAATTCCCACTTTTCTACCTCATCAACCAAACCCCCCAACGAACCAAAACTAATCCCAAAGCTTCCAAAAACTTCTGCACTGTCATTTTCCCCTACAATTACACACTCCTCAACTTCTACACCAAAACTTTTCTGCTTCCACAAACACACACCCACTGTATGAATGGCCACCTTTGTGGTTCTTATTCTTCTTTTACTTTTCTCACCCCCTTCTATTCAATCTCAACTGCTACAAAATTCAAAAATAAACCCATTGGATCTAAAAGCCCTTCTTTCCATAAAAAACACTCTCACTGAACTCTCATCCTCTAACTCCTTCTTCTCCACCTGGAACTCCACCGCACCAAATCCCTGCTCTTCATTCTCCGGTGTTACCTGCTCCAATATCAACCGAGTCACCATTCTCTCACTCGGCACCGACACACTCCCACTCGCCGGCTCACTCCCCCGATCCATCTCCCAACTCACTGAGTTAACCCAACTCATTCTCTCCCCTGGAATCGTCACAGGATCCATTCCTCCCCAACTCGCCCAACTCACCAAACTCCGAGTCATCTCATTGCCTAATAACCGCTTCACCGGCACCATACCCTCTACATTCTCATCTCTTATAAATCTCCACACTCTCGACCTCAGTCACAACCAACTCACCGGGTCAATCCCGCCGAGTCTTACCGAGTTACCGCAACTCAGAATCCTCATCCTTGCTTCCAATTCCGTCACTGGCTCGTTACCGAAAAACGTTTCCTCTCCTTTAATTCATTTGGATTTGAAGAACAACCAACTCACGGGACCGTTACCAACGTCAATCCCGTCATCTCTCCGTTATCTCTCGTTGTCGCAGAATCGAATGTGGGGTCCACTTACCAACGGGTTAGAGTCGCTTTCAGAATTGGTGTTTCTCGACCTCAGCATGAACCAATTTTTTGGGCCTATACCAGCCCAACTTTTCTTCAGGCCCACGCTCTCTTCACTCTTCTTACAACGGAACAATCTTTCTGGTGGGCTTCCGCAAAGGCCCAATGATAAAGAACCATCGATTGGATCCTCATCGTACGGTCAAGGATCAATAGTCGATTTAAGCCATAACTCACTTAGCGGGGAACTGTCAACGGTGTTTGATGGAGTTGAGAGCTTATTTTTGAATAATAACCGTTTGTCGGGGAGGGTTCCTGAGGAGTATGTTAAGGGCGTGTATCGCGGTAGCACCAGAACATTGTACCTTCAGCATAACTACTTCACGGGGATACCGCTAGATGAAGGAACGGTGATGCCTGATACGGTGTCGTTGTGTTTATCGTATAACTGCATGGAGCCGCCGGCGACGCTGATGACTTGTCCAGCGAGTGCCGGTGATCAATTGACCAGGCCAGCGGCGCAGTGTTCCGTTTTTAACATTGGCAATGATAGAGGTTAATTGGATTGGGGATATTATTGTATTAACAATAACATTGGAGGGATTGATTACACTACAATTTTCATTGATAATGTAAGGTGTAATTTGATGTAGAGATAGTGATTCCGCGATTAAACGAGTAATGTTTATTTTACTGCTACCTATGTGTTAACTACAATTTATGCACAGAGACAAATTTACTTCTGATAATTGCAAATCCATTATCAGAAATGCAACTTAAATCAAGCACCTAACAAATTTGTAAGAGAAAAGTTTATGTCAGTGGACGATGGATAAAAGAAAGCATAAAAACCAACGATATCCGAAAGAGAAAATTATATCATTCCGTCACATGCATCTGTGGATTGCTCTCTTGTTGACAATGGCAATTAGGGGTGTAGAAGTTGAATTAAATGCGCTGATAATAAAGAAAAAATATTTTTATTTTATTTTCAAAAATGTAATTAATTTTAAATATTTCAATTGTTAAAAAATAATATAATTATATCGTAATATATTATTTAATATTCAAAATATTTTTACAAGTACAACAAAATATTTAAATTAATAATAAATTATCATATTTTCATATTTAAATTTTAATAACACATCAATATTAAAAAGATGTATATATATATATATATATATATATACCACATAATATAGTAAAAAGAAATCTCTTAAAAAAAGACAAGTAATTTTTTTTTAACATGTTTGTTAAAATAGTTCCACTTTGTTGGACTGTCATAAAGCTATATTCATTTTGAATTTATTTGACTCATGTTTCTTTATGGACGATACTCCTCATTAAAAAAGATTATACTCCTAGTTCTTGACTCAATTCTTTTATACTAACTTGTTCATCTCTTCTACTTACTTGACATATCGGGTGCAAATACAAGTTTGAATACTTCAATGACTTTTCTTCTTAAATTTTATATTTAAAATTCCAAATCTATAAAATTTTGAATAGTTAAATAGTTTTTCTTCTTAAATTTAAGTGTAAAATTCAAAATTTATAAATTATTAGACCCTTATAGTTGAATATGCATGAAAAATGGTTGACCTTATTTTATCTTTATACTAAAATTAGAACCTTAAAAAAATATTGTATGTGAATAAAACCAAAAAAATCAGATTATTTTCCATAAAAGTCTACTTTACTAACAATTTTTTATTCCTGCTTTCATTTCAAAGATAAAATTTTTGTATTTGTAAATTTATTAAAACAATAATAATGATTTTACAGGAGTATACAGATAAATTGACTAAACATTGAGATGTTATTTTATAATGGCAGTCTTACTAACTACATGTAGTTTTGATTTAATTTGAATATTTGACGGTTGGCAAAATGAGACAAAGGAAAAGGGGAGAAGCCTTTTGATCACAATAAAAGGATGATCAAGGAGTGTATCAATGTGGCTCATAGAGCTAGCTCCTTGGAGGGGATGAATTTGCCTCAATATAGATGGTGCAACGAATATAGAAGTTGGAGCCTATAAAAGTGGTATAAGTTTTTATCTATGTTCCGCTATATGAAATGTCTCATATTAATTGCAACAATAATACATTAATAGTAAAGTAATAAAAATGATTATTAGGATGGGCTTGGCCCATAACACATCTCGAGTAGTTGAGCCCAATTGAAGTAAATGTCCAATGCCATTTGTTGAATGCTCATACTACCAACGCATTTCAGATTCTCGATCTCTCTGCTTCCTCCCACCCAAAAACTACATTCATCTTTGGCGTTGCGTTCTGTTGAGTTGGGATCGATCTATCTCTTTCTCCCTTCTCTTCCTTTCAATTCATCCCCAAAATCCCATGGTCAGTCTCTCTCTCTCTCTCTCTCTCTCTCTCTCAAATTACTCTTGTTAAGGGTGAAACGACGCCGTGCTCCGGATCTAATGTTTCTTTCGGAATTTCGGTGTCGGTGCACACGTTTTACTGTTCTTTCGGCTTTTTATTTTCCTTGAACTTCGGATCCACGTGGCTCTGTTAGTCGAGATTTTGATTGATTCAATTTGCATGTCTGGTTAATTTTAATTTTGTTATTATCATACTTGATAGTTTTTGTTGTTAATGTTGCCGGTAGTGATTCTGCTAATGTGCAATGTGAGTAGGACACTGTAATTTACTTTACTGATCTGCTTATGGTTTTTTCTTAGCTGATCTCTTTTTTTCTTATTTCACTTATGCTTTACGACAAATGGATCTGATTTTGGTACACTTTCAGTGTTTTGTTTTTTTATGCAATTAGACAAATTTGTCCCTAAAATGCTTAGTCATTCGATTTACCCTTTGAATGATGAAAACAATGCTAGATGTCTGTCAATTTAGTTATTGAATGTGGATTTCAGGGTTAAATTAGTGTCCAAGGTATTCACAAAATAAGACTTTAAGCTTATATTTAATTGATAAGGAAGTAATGTGAAGGATTCTGTATAGTCTCATTAAAACCGCCCCATCCGGTTGAACCAATTTGACTGTGTACCAGACCATGGCCAGTCCATTCATGTGTTTGGATCATTCATGTCATCCGACAAGTGATTACATCATCCCCCGCAACTTCGTACAAAAAAGCCAACCAATACTACTAAGCCACTTTAATTTTGAGGAAATATGGCAATCATTTATGTATGTATATATATATATATATATATATATATATATATATATATATATACACATATACATACCAAGTCATGTTGTTCAACCAGTTCCCTATTTACTTTGTTCCCTGACGAAGTCTCGGACCAGTATGAGTTTAATTGCATTGACTTTGTATTTTGAGAGATTAATTTCATTATATATTTACCTTTTTAATAAAAAATGGCTTTGGCATTTAATGTCAATTAAAACTTTTATGGAGATTTGGTATTGAGTGCATTACTGTTTGGGTTATACGCATTTTGTTTCTTCCCGATATACAATCATGTTAGTCCTTAAAACTCTAAAGGTACAACATTGTTCATATTAGTCCATTAATAAGACAAAATGCGCTAAAGGTCCCTGAATGGCATTTTGTCCATCTAGTAGTTGTCATAATACCAAATGTGAAGACTGATTTGTTTGAAAAAATATTCAATAACGGGCTTTGAAGACTAATATGACCGACTGTATATATTTGAAGGGCGAATTTGATTATTAACTTTTCTTTTCTCTATTGCTTAAAAACTGCTACGGCATCTGACATTGAAATGTTTGCTCTTATGTAGATTTAAAATCACAGTCGGAATTTGCTTAGATTCACAGAAAACTTTCCAGCATTTTCTGTTGTCTTGCGTTCAGGGAAATGGAATTAACAACCGCGAGAAAATCCTTCACCTACTGGGTGTTCCTTTCTGTCATTGTCTTTGCTCAAGTTAGCAATGGTTTTTATCTTCCGGGAAGCTATATGCATACTTACTCCAATGGAGAATATATAAACGCCAAAGTCAATTCGTTGACTTCTATTGAAACTGAGCTTCCCTTCAGTTACTACAGCCTCCCTTACTGCCAGCCGCCTGGTGGGATAAAGAAAAGTGCTGAGAATCTTGGAGAACTTCTTATGGGAGATCAGATTGATAACTCACCCTACCGATTTCGAATGAATGTAAATGAGACTCTCTACCTCTGTACAACATCACCGTTGAATGAGCACGAGGTAAAGCTACTCAAACAACGAACTCGTGATCTGTATCAAGTGAATATGATCCTTGACAACTTGCCAGTTATGAGGTATACTAGCCAAAATGGGGTTAAAATCCAGTGGACAGGGTTCCCTGTTGGGTACACTCCACCTGATGGCAGTGCAGATTACATCATTAACCACCTGAAGTTCACTGTATTGGTTCATGAATATGAAGGGAGAGGGGTTGAAATTATTGGGACTGGGGAGGAAGGTTTGGGCATTATTACTGAAGCTGACAAGAAGAAGGCATCTGGGTATGAAATAGTTGGTTTTCATGTTGTCCCTTGTAGTATTAAATATGACCCTGAAGTAATGGCAAAGCACAAAATGTTTGATAGTATCTCTACTGTAAGCTGCCCAAACGAGCTTGACAAATATCAGGTAATAAAAGAGCGAGAAAGAATATCATTCACATATGAAGTTGAATTTGTGAAAAGTGATATAAGATGGCCATCGCGTTGGGATGCTTATTTGAAGATGGAGGGTTCCCGAGTTCATTGGTTCTCGATCCTAAATTCTCTGATGGTTATTTTTTTCCTAGCTGGTATTGTTTTTGTCATTTTCTTAAGAACTGTAAGAAGGGATTTGACAAGGTATGAGGAATTGGACAAAGAGGCACAAGCTCAGATGAACGAGGAGCTTTCTGGGTGGAAACTTGTTGTGGGTGATGTATTTAGGGAGCCTGATTGCTCAAAGCTTCTTTGTGTAATGGTTGGAGATGGGGTTCAGATTCTTGGAATGGCTGCTGTTACTATTGTCTTTGCAGCACTTGGTTTCATGTCTCCGGCATCCCGAGGAATGCTGCTAACAGGAATGATCATTTTATATCTTATCCTGGGAATTGCTGCTGGCTATGTCAGCGTACGTCTTTGGAGGACCATGAAGGGAACAACAGAAGGGTGGAGATCAATTTCTTGGTCCGCCGCATGTTTTTTTCCTGGAATTGCTTTCGTTATCCTTACAGTACTCAATTTTATTCTATGGAACAGCAACAGTACTGGCGCCATACCCATTTCCTTGTATTTTGAGCTGTTCTTCCTCTGGTTCTGTATTTCAGTACCTCTGACCCTCATTGGAGGATTTATGGGAACAAAAGCAGAGCCAATTGAATATCCTGTACGGACCAATCAGATTCCAAGGGAAATTCCTGCACGGAAATATCCATCATGGCTTCTTGTTCTTGGTGCTGGAACCCTTCCATTTGGAACCCTCTTCATTGAGCTTTTCTTTATCCTTTCCAGTATCTGGCTTGGGAGGTTCTATTACGTGTTTGGTTTCCTGTTGGTTGTTCTTCTATTGCTGATTGTTGTTTGTGCTGAGGTGTCGGTGGTCCTCACATACATGCATCTGTGTGTGGAAGATTGGCGGTGGTGGTGGAAGGCATTCTATGCTTCAGGTTCTGTTGCTCTTTATGTCTTCTTGTACTCCATTAACTACTTGGTTTTCGACCTGCAGAGTTTGAGTGGACCTGTCTCAGCTACCCTTTACCTTGGCTATTCATTAATCATGGCAATTGCAATCATGTTGTCGACCGGTACCATTGGCTTTCTTATGTCCTTCTACTTTGTCCATTACTTGTTCTCATCAGTGAAGATCGATTGAGATTCTCGCTCCTATCTCTCATTACCCAAGTCAAAGATCAATCAATATAACTTCTGCTGAGTTATTTTTGTAGCTTGATTACATCGCAGAATAGAGTGGGGCAACTGATGCTAGTAATGGATTGATTTTATACTGCTATGTGATCTGCAGTTTGTTCCTCATCTACCTGTTTAAGCTCATTATGTTTCAAGTACTCTAGTTTAACTAAGTTTCTTTAGGAAATTGTAATTGCTCGGTCTGTCTTAAATCTCGTTTCAATATATAGAAAAATGTTAGATGGGTACTTTCAGATTTCATTATGATGTTCATTATGTTTGTGGGTGTTCAATTTTTATATCTTCTATGCGTTCAAGGATAGGGAAGAAGACTAGTATTATACTTTCTATGAGGATTTTATTTATACCTATTGTCCACAAGCCACAATTTTGGCTTTGTAATGTACTATGTTTATTTTTATATTATTTTATAGTTGGATGCTTGTAGTTTTTAGTTAATAATATTATTCTAGATATGGAAAATATTGAAAAAGGGGAGCCTTTGCACAATAGTTGGATGCTTGCTGCTATGTAAGTAAGGTCACGGGTTAATGTAAGGCTACCTACTATAATAGATTCAAATTTCCCTATATCCTATTCCTACTATGGTGGAATCTCTAAGGTGCAGGGTTGGAAAATATAATTAGCTGTCCTATTAACGGTGAAAGATTCCTCAAGCAATTCAGTACATATTTGTCAAAATTGAGCTTTAGTATTATTATTGAAATGATTCCATTGGATGCTTTAAATAGCCTCCCCTTTCTCAGTACATTTCATTGAAATAAGATTTTATCATGCTGATGTATTATTCCCTCTAAAGGAAAGAAGAAGAAAACTAAATGAATTTGTTATGAAAGCATCCCTCCTCGAATAGATATCCCTTTTACTTCTAGTACCCTTAAAAAAGATGAAGACAATCAATTTGGCCTTTCGTATATTTTGATTCTGATTCTTTTGCAAGAATATATGTGGAAATAAATGGATTGCAATAAATAACCTTATGTTCTCCTCCTTTCCAATGAAATAATTGAGTTGTGTTATTTTAAGGAAAAAAGGCCCAGTGTGATATTTTTAAACCATAACTAAATTGCTTCTCGCAGTGTGATATGATATGATTTGTATCTAAATTCTCGATGATAGGGATGAGAATAGGTTAGTCCGTCTGTTAGAGGTCTATGGTCTGGCCTATGGCCTGTCTAGACCTATTTAATAAAAAGACTAGACTTATACTATTTTTAAAATATATTTATTTAAATAAGTTATGCTTATGCTTATAAAGAAAATTATTAGACCTGACAGACAGACTTACATATATTTTATTCATGTTACTTTTTATTATTATTTTATTAATGATATTATTTCCTATGTTAAAATCTATTAATTAGACAATTACTTAGTAGTCGTTTCATATTCAGTAATCGTTTTATATTCGGTAGACGTTCAATTAGACAATCACTCAATAGTCGTTCCATATTTGGTTGAGAGGTAATAATAAGTTCGTTTTTTTAAAAAAAAAAATTTATTTGAAACAAAAAATCATTTTTTAGAGTTGGGTGTATGTTTCAAATTTTTTTACAATTATTTTATTAGAAAATCATTTTTTTAATATATATAAATATGTACATTGATATTGGTATGTGGAGAGTATCATGTAGTATGAATAAAGCATCATGTAAATTGGTATGTATAGAGTGTGTCGCTTGACATGTGTATATAAATTAATTATAGATTCATTTTGTTATTTTTTCTTTGAAGGTTGTTGTAGCGCAAATTTGTTAATTATTATTTTATTATATTTGATTATAATTTTATTAGTTTTGCTTTTATATAAAAACATAGTTTAGCCTATTTAAAAAAGAATATAATATATAATATTTAAATGTTCTAATATAAAAAATGTTTTTAAATAGGCTTTCAGGTCCAATCAGACTTTTACAAAACTCAGGCATGTCGAAAAAAAATCTATGATAAACGTATACCAGATTTAAGCCTAAATTAATACAAGTGTCTACTACTTTTAGTCTTAGAGATAGAATTGAATATTTAATAATTTATTAAATTTAGAGGGTAGTAATATTAATCTATTAAAAAGTAAATCAATATATGTTTAAAGAGTGTAAAAAAAAATAAAAATAGTAAGATTTATGTGCAGTGAAGTGAGATATGTATGGTTTGTCTTATTGTTTGTAAAAGCAGATTTTCAAAGATCCTCGTTCACCCATTCTCATTTTCTAATCTATCTAATATAATTTAAGAAAGAAAAGAACGGTCCAAATTGCAAATCGTTTTTGGAAAAAACCAAAGACACTCTATTCTGCATGGGATGACACTACTTCATACATTCACGTGACCCCACCTCAATTTGCAGTGTCCTTTCCCTAAGCCTTGAACGGCGTCCACACCCCTCAACTCCGTGATTTTTTTATTTCTAAAGATAAATTATATAATAACAGTAAGTCTCACTCTTCTCCAACACATAAAATAAAATCAATTCATTTTTCTGTTATGTAAACCATTTTTTTTTATTATTACATGAATTTTGTTAAAATTTAGACTCCAAAGAAGTATACAATTCACATTTTAACTGTTTTGAATATTAGATACTAGCCACGGTCGGCACGTCAAACTATCAATTGGACTCCCACACAAATAAACATCGGTAAATAAGTTATAATTTCATTAATCAACTTTTTTATTTTATTTATTATGAGTTTAATAGAAATGGTATTTCATACTGTACCCCTCAGTTGATAAAAAAGAAGTTTTAAAGACAATAATTAGATTGTTGTTGTGGTACTACATTATATTATTACTTTTTTTTTATGCAATATAATACTACTTTTGTTTTTTTACTTATTATAATATACCTAATATTACTATAGCATGATGGTGCTATATTAAAATATGGATTTGTTTATTTTAAGGTGAATAGTTTATTTTTAAAACAAAAATAAATAATACCAATTATTGTTTATTAAATAAATATTTATAATTTTGTATATATATATATGATTGATTATAATATCAATTATTAAATAATTTATTTTAATAATTTCTTACTTTAGATGAATCAAATTCTTTAAAACATATATAAAATTAAATGTTAACCGTGGGTAGTGCAGATATATTTTAATTTATTTAATTTAAATAACTTTTTTAAAAAAATTAAAATGAAGTTTAATTTATGTCATAATTATCAAATAATTATTGATATAATAGTTATGTTAATAATATATATTTAATTAATTTTAAAAACGTATAAGTAGGTGGACGAAAATTTGAAGTTGATTAATATAGAAAAAAGAACATTGAGTAGTAATGTGGCATTAATGGGAAAGATTTTGGATAAACGTTATGAAATAATAATGTGACGTTACGAAATAATAATGTGAGATTAATTTAAAAAATTTTAGATAAACGTTATAAAATAATATTTAAATAAGAGATATAATACGAGATAGTGAACAATGTAAAATTATTTATGAAACTCTCTACGAAGACATATATGGAGGAAATAATATGAGATATCAACAAAATTTATTTTAAATATAAATAATAGATAGGACACATGTTAATAATTATTAATGAAAATTTTTTTATTTTAAAACTTATGTTTTTAACTCTTCAAAATTTTAAATATTATTTTTTGATAAAAAAATGTATACTTTTATTTTTAAAATGTACCATAAGAATAGATGAATACATGTTAGCATTAACCAAAATATAATTCATCTAATAGTAAACTTTTTGTGTAAACATTTTAAATAATTGGAATTCTAAAATTTATTTGAGTTTCAACCGCTAAAATAGTCTATTAATTGTAGAAAAATATAGTCTATTAAAGGTGCATTAAAGGTGTCTTATTTTAGTGTTTATAGATTATAATGATAATTAAACTCATATTTTGTTTTAACTATTAAAGTTAATTAAAAGTATCTTGATAAAAAAAGTGAAAAATATGACAATGTGAATGAAATATAAATAATAATGAATAATAATAAATAAACAATAAGTAACAACAGTGAATTGAGACCACACATTCATTTATATGTTTGTCTTTGCATTACAGTACTTGTCTGTCTGTGTGTGTGAACTGTGAGTTGAGTGAGAGAACAGACACAACACAATACAGAGCACCAAAAGCCATGGCATCAATGGCTGCGATCGGTGTTCTCAAAGTACCACAATCCTCCTCTTCTGCTTCTTCTTCTTCACCATCATCATCCAAAGCCATTATTGCACGCAACCTCTCATTCACTTCATCACAGCTTTGTGGTGATAAGATTGGCACAGTTTCAAGAAGGGGAAGAGGAAGCTATGTCGGCCACCCCATCATTGTTTCTCCCATAGCTGTTTCTGATTCCAAAAACGCCCAAACTTGTCTTGATCCAGATGCTAGCCGAGTGAGTTGACTTCACCTTCTTTCTTTTGCTTTCTGAGTTTGACTCTTGTTGATTAGAGCATAGTGAGAGATATGGAAAAAGGGTGTCTGTTAAATGAGCAAAAATTCAATCTTTTGTTTGTTTCCTCAATGTTTTGTCAATTGGGCATGCAAAATTTGAATTTGTTGATAATGGGCTCTGTTGAATATTGTTTTGTGTTTTTGGGTTTCCAAGGTAGGTCAGATTGGGAAATGAGGAGTTTCTATTTTTGGTTCTGACTCAATTTTTATGCTTTTTAAAATTAAATGTATTTGGTTGAGTTTACCTCATATGATTGATAATGCAAAGTTTAAATCAATGAATTATTTGTAGTATCACACTAATGTAAAATGATCAAAACTCAAACTTGCTTGTTTCCTCATTGTTTTTACTATTACACTAGTGTGCAATTGTTTTTAGAAGTTTTTTATACTTGATTCTCACAATATTGTCATGTTGTTGGTAAACTAGTGGAATTTCATGCTAGACAATATGGAAGGAGAGTTATTACATGGCAAATGTTAACTCTGTAATTTTATTTAGTCATTTGATAGGATCAGTTATGAATGAAATGTTAATGTAATGTTTCTTTGGTGATATTGTTCAGAGTGTACTTGGCATTATACTTGGAGGTGGTGCCGGGACGCGACTTTATCCACTCACCAAGAAGCGGGCGAAACCAGCTGTTCCTCTTGGAGCAAACTATAGGCTGATTGATATTCCTGTAAGCAACTGCTTAAACAGCAACATATCAAAAATCTATGTCCTCACACAATTCAATTCAGCATCCTTGAATAGGCATTTGTCTCGTGCTTATGCGAGCAACATGGGTGGCTACAAAAATGAAGGTTTCGTCGAGGTTCTTGCTGCACAGCAAAGTCCTGAGAATCCAAATTGGTTCCAGGTAACTAAGACAACCTTATCTATGTATTCTATTGTTCCTGTAAATCTATGATCACTTCTTGATGGCCTCTATCAGGAATCCTTACAGTTAAATTTTAATGAATTTGCTTTCACTGTTCAGGGCACCGCAGATGCAGTGAGGCAATATTTATGGCTTTTTGAGGAGCACAATGTTTTGGAATACTTAGTTCTAGCTGGTGACCATTTGTATCGAATGGATTACGAGAGATTTATACAAGCACACAGGGAAAGTGATGCTGATATTACTGTTGCTGCATTGCCAATGGATGAATTGCGTGCCACTGCATTCGGTCTAATGAAGATCGATGAAGAGGGGCGTATAATCGAATTTGCCGAGAAGCCAAAAGGAGAACAGTTGAAAGCTATGAAAGTGAGCCTATATAATATACCTTTTTATTTGTTATTTGTTCTTTACTATATATCTGGTTACAAAGTTCTGCTATGACTTTTCTGTGTTAGGTTGATACTACTATTTTGGGTCTTGATGAAGAGAGAGCGAAGGAAATGCCTTACATTGCTAGCATGGGTATATATGTCGTCAGCAAACATGTGATGTTAGATCTGCTCCGTGAGAAGTTTCCTGGTGCAAACGACTTCGGGAGTGAAGTTATTCCCGGTGCAACCAACATTGGAATGAGAGTAAGAATTCCTTCTACCGGTTCAATATGAAGAAAACATTCTTGTTAGTAACATTTTTCCAGTCTTTTAGCAATCAGATCATTGGCTTATTTGTGAATCTGCGCAGGTGCAAGCTTATTTATATGATGGATACTGGGAAGACATCGGTACCATTGAGGCTTTCTATAATGCAAATCTCGGAATCACCAAAAAGCCAGTGCCAGATTTTAGGTAACTTAATATTGGCTTTTTAGTTATTCATCCTACTGTCAACTGTATTTTAACCATAATAACTGCTTCATTGAGATGTTTCATGTTTGTTTGGACATTGATCAAGTTTCTATGATCGTTCATCTCCAATCTACACTCAACCTCGGTATTTACCTCCATCTAAGATGCTTGATGCTGATATCACCGATAGTGTTATCGGTGAAGGATGTGTAATTAAGGCAAGCTTTTCAGAACTTTCACATCCCTCTGAATCTCATATTTTTCCATAGTCCATCACTATGAGCATGAGGCATATTTGTAATTTCGTAGCCAAGATATCTAAGAATGAAACTAGTAAATTTATTGAAAAATAACCTTATTTTCAATATTTTGTTCCATAGAACTGCAAAATCCACCATTCTGTGGTTGGACTGCGATCTTGCATATCAGAAGGCGCAATCATTGAGGACACATTGTTGATGGGAGCAGATTATTATGAGGTAATAACATTGCTAAATAGCCACTCTATAATTAAGTTAATAGAGATCGACTTTAGCTTGACTAGCAGTGCTAACTTCAGTAATGGTCTTCTGATTTTTGTGCTGTAGACGGATGCTGATAGGAGGTTTTTGGCTGCTAAAGGCAGTGTTCCAATTGGTATTGGCAAGAATTCTCATATCAGAAGGGCAATCATTGACAAAAATGCTAGAATTGGAGACAATGTGAATGTAACTAACTTTTTGATATTATTGTGTTGCCTTCAAAATCAATGTAATATATGTTTGTTTTTTCAACTGGAAATCTTAGATGTGGTTTCTATTTGCAGATCATTAACAGTGACAATGTGCAAGAAGCTGCAAGGGAAACTGAAGGTTATTTCATTAAAAGTGGGATTGTCACAGTAATCAAAGATGCATTGATTCCAAGTGGAACTGTCATCTAAAGTCCTCTCAACTGTTTCCTCTTGCTGGTTTTGCAACAACTCATTTTCACTGCTGGAAGGTGTTGCAAGAGCAGTTCTGCTTCCACATTGGTTTTTCTGGTGCATGTTATATTTCGTTGGTTAGTAAATAGAGTAGAGGAAGGACCCCTTTTCTGTAGTCAGATGTAAATTTAATTATTCAGTCAAATAAATGTTTCTTTAGTATGCAGTGTCTATGATGCATGTTCTTTTGCAATTCATCAAAGGGATGGAATATGATGGACAAAAAACAATGGAATGAAATACAATAACAGCCATGGACATTAGCTTCTGCTTAAGTCATTTGCCTCTAGACCTCCCCCTTTATTTTTATTTTGTTATTTTATCAAATTTCAACTCCATATTAATTCACTTATATAAACCTTTTGCTAAGTAGAGGGAGGGAGGAAGAGAATGGGTCTGTTAATCATATTAAATTGTTTTTCCCTTAACTGACAGACGAAGTAAAAACTTAATTTTATGAACCCAGTTAATATAATTTTATGTTTTGGTCAAAGAAAGAAAACTATCGAAAATGACTTTGTTTTTGTTAAAAAAAGGATTGTATTTTCATTACAAATATACGTGCTTTCATTCTTCACATTGAAAAGTATGTTATCGATTTCCTCATTGAAAAGTATGTTTTCGATTTCCACATTGAAAGATGTGTTTTCATTCTCCCTTTGATGTTTGCTTCAAAGACCATGAATTAAATATTTCAAAATATATAGGAACAGCAAATAACTTTTAAAAATAAGAAGATAAAAACATAAACTTTCAAGAAACAAAATAACACATTTGACCCAAAGAATTTACACCATGTGTAATTAGATACAGATGTTTCCATAAAGATTACTAGTTGTTGAGAGAATTTTCGATATCTTATACCACATCAAGTGCTGTGTCAACTATTTGGATCATCATTATTAAGTCCAACTTTTACCACTGTGTTTAACTTTTTTTACACTAAGTGCATCTCAAATGTCTTTTGTTCGAATATTAACCACACCATATGACTTCAAAGTCGTTGGTGATTTAATTTTCTGGACGAGGATTTATAGTTACTATAATATCCCAACTTCACAATTCTTCATACATTAGATGTATATTTAAGAACTCTACGAGAGGAAAATTAAAATTACCTAGCACAAAATTATTGGAGGCAAGCAATTATATACAATACATAGATAGAACTCTTTACAAAACAGGGATAAGTCATCAAGTTTCATTAACAACTCCTATCGTTCCTGCACTTTTTGCAATAATGTAATCAAAACCCCCCTGCTGGCTGTTACTGCCAAGAAACTCAGGTTTTCACAAGCTCTAGTTTCCTGTGTTGCAAAACAGTTATTATTTAAAATAATCTAAAAGGAGTTCATAGTCATCTAAATCACAATATTGTGGCTGCATTTTTGTTGAAGCATGCACTTTGAATATAACCAATTCACAAGCTGAAAAATGTGCATGTTCCTCTCGAACAAAATGATTGCATACACGACTGTCATGAAATTTCAGTCTTATTTTCACAAAATCCTTTACATGGAATCATCAAAAAGGTACTCTGCAACAATCCTAAAATGATTATTTCAAAGAAAAGTGATTTCTTTACAATGCAGGAAAAGACGTCGAATTGAGTTAATTTCGTATGTAAAGCAAACATCAGGATAGAGGGTCTTATCATACTTTAAATCTATAGTAACTACAAGCCATTAGTGTTAATTCTGTTAAAAAGACAAACATATACCCTATTTGGTCGTGTATGGTGGACACTATGTACAATGGTGGACACTACGTACAAATGAGAGCAAAAGTGTAAAATACATGAGAATATCGAGGTGGATGAATTGTTACATCAGAAAAAGATAAGATTATAAATAATGTATCTGAAGTAAAGTTGGAACAGCACCTATTAAGAAGAGATGAAAACATTTGCCTGAAACCTTTTTTTGAGAATTCTTTAATACGTTTGTTTATTCGTGAGATTTCCTTTAAAGCTACTTCATAGCAGAAAACCCAAAGTCTCAAGAGCATACAATACAATATAGAACAAGAAACAATGGAATATAACCTAAAAATTCACTTATTATAAATATTGATTATAACTTGGTAATTTTACCTTCCTTGGACATGTTCCTCCATTTATCCTTGAGATCAACAGGAGTGCGAGTATTATCAAACACACGACAACCAAATTCTAAAATTTTTCTCCAAGGGATATTCTGATTTCCCGTTGAGAACTTCAACACTCCTTCCTGCAATGCAAAAAACCAAAATTAACACTATTAATTGATAAATGGAGACCTTGTACAGTTGTAATATCTAAGAGAAATATTCTATACCTTGACCAATTGAAAACATTCCATAATTGAACATATCTGTTTTACAACTTTAAAGTACAGAATAATTTCTGAGAAACTTAAAATGTTTACTATTCAAACAAATTCTAAATACAGGGGATGAATGAAAAGAAATATATTACATTGTTTTGGCTGTAATAAAACCAAAAAGCCATACAAACTCGACTCAGAAGTAGAGGTATTAAATTAGAGCGTGATATCAATAAGGCATTGCAGTGAGTTCTAGGAAAACAAGACAAGACAATAATAATATACAAAAGTAAAACCTTCAGAGCTGTTTCTTCTTCAGCTGTCCAAAACAATCTCCTACGCTTTCCAGTCAGCAGATTCTGATTTTTGCTGCAATAAAAAACAACTGCTTTACATTGCCAACAATACCTTATTGATGATGGCATCGAATGATATAACATTGATATTTTAAAAATTAACCAGCCTATACCATTCAATTCCACTCAATTCCATCCTAATCCAAACATACATAAGAGAAATTAATCCTCCATTGAGATATCAGTTATATCCTTTAAAGCCCTAACATATCACACACACATATACTGATAATAATTTGAGAAAATAAAGTGATAGAATGTAGTCACATGTATGGATGTCGTGTCAAACACTCAACAAGTCTTCATTGGGAAGTAGGTTATATCAGTGTGCACATCACAAATTAAACTAAAAACTTCAAGAAATCAATAAATGCACAATCTTACGCATTCATTGAACTTTATCAAGAGAGATTAATGACTCACTTTTGCGTCTGTAGTTTTAAAGTTCTGGAGCTGGTAACTTCCTCGTCATCCACGTCACTGGCACCGCCGGTTTTCTGTTCCCATAACAAGGTTTTTTTCACAGAAGCAACCTTGCGTTTGACATTGGCAGAACCTTTCTTCACCGCAATGGAACTAGAATCCGAATCATTAGTTTCGCTCAACGAACTAGTAGTTACAGAAATTTTTCCTTTATCATTTTCATTTTCACGATGAAGATCATGATCATTATTATTGTGTTGTTTTGTCTCCCCAGAATGAGAAACTACCGGGTCATCCCGGTTGGTGTGATCCTGAACCGGTTCAAGAGGTTGGTGATCCTTATCCTTACGCAGCGTTTGGTCTTTTTCCAAAAAACTTGAAAGAGCTTTCTTGGCTAGAATAACTTTCTCTCTAAGTTCTCTACTCCTATTCAACGCTCGCTTGTAGGAACAGTAGGGACAGTAGAACTTACCAGAATAATCGAATTTAGGTTCGGAACCGATGCAGGTGACGTGGACAGTAACGGGGCAATCGGTTTGGGCACATACGAGCAATGGTCCTTCGCTTTGGTTGCATGTTATGCAAGTGCTATCGTCGAAGGACTCTACAGGTTCGGTATCGGGGAGTTGAGCGTGCGTGTGGTCGTCGTTGGTGTTGGTGTCGCTGTCGTAGAGGCTTGCAATGTTGTCGTCCTGGTTAAGGGTTTAGAGAGAGGGAGGGGGTTAAAAGAGAAAACGACGAGTCGTGCGTTGAAAGAAAGAGAGAGAAATGAAAGGGTAGTATAGTAATAGTACCTGGGAGGTAGAGAGTGGAGGAATGGGAGCGAGGAGAGGAGACACAGAAGGAGTAGTACTACGCCTGCGGCCACCACAAACGCTTTTCTTTCTCATCGCTCACAACTCCAAAACCCAAGATTCAAACAGACTCTCTCATTTTACTTACTCGATTATTAATCTCAATTATAAAACAAATTAGTTAATTCATTCATTGTTATTATTAATATACTCAACTAATTGATTGTAATTTTCAATTTCTTTTTAAAGAAATTAAATGATTTTTTATAAACATTAATTAAAAAGTATTTTAGGACTCTAATTGTTAAATAAGGATAAATTAGTGAAATTTTACTTATATATTTTGAACCACAAAAAATTAGTTTTTTTTTTTTTGAATATAT
This sequence comes from Cicer bijugum, assembly GCA_037974875.1. Classification (NCBI taxonomy): domain Eukaryota; kingdom Viridiplantae; phylum Streptophyta; class Magnoliopsida; order Fabales; family Fabaceae; genus Cicer; species Cicer bijugum. Next base: position 4,806,466 of record JBBPBT010000685.1, read on the forward strand.
TAAGAATTGGATAAGTATATTTTTTTTGATGAAAGGACAAGTTTATTTTTTAATTGCTCTAAATGATGAATTACTACTATTATTGAAATTGTGGTTGCTAGTATCAATTTAGTATCTCAAATTAACAAAATTTTAGAATGACTTTTGAATTTGAAAATTATCAATCATGTTTAGTATCTGTTAAATAAATTCAAGTATTGTATGGTTTTTGTCAATGTAATTGTTGAATTAATTCAAGTGCTTTTAAGTTTGTTTTTAGAGCAAGAGATAAGTAGTTAACTAGGCGATGTTGGCGCCATCCAAGCCACGTGGATAATGAGTTTTGATGAATTCAATTGAATTGAATTCATAATTTCTTCTTCTAGTATCATATATAATCTAGATCTCAACAAATGGCACATTCCATTATCAAAGAACAAGAAAATATGATTTGTTAGTTAAATTTCTCTTTAACCACATTTGTTTTTTTGGATTTCTCTTATTAAAACTTGTTCATTAGCTGCATCCATTTGAGTTATACATCCCCTTCTGACTATTTATCCACATATAAGTTGGTTTGGACTATGGAATCGTGAAAGGTCAGTTTATTCTCTTCTTTTGTTACACTTTCTACAGTTCTTAAATGTAAAGCTGATAATAAAAACAATAGTTGATTCAGTTTTAGTTAGTAAAACATTAAATTTTGTTAATTAGAGTGACCTAAAAATAAATCATACCTTTAGTAACAATTTAGGTTGGGCAATCAGATCAAAAAGCCACAGTCAAAACACTGAGACATTGATCAGGCTTTAAATTGGCGACTATATCACGTGACGCGGCTGCAATATTACAAAATCTCCATTGCGACGCCACTTTCTTATTGCTCCTCTCCATACAAATCCTCAAAATTTTATGTACTGATGATGTTTTATGCAGGTGTTAGTTTTTATTGATTTGGTAAACATTACTATAAGGACACGTCAAATATTTGAAAACAATATGAAGAGGGCTATCTCGGTATGTCCTAACAATTCCTTGATTGCTCACTTACGTGCATTTCATGTTATTGTCTAATTGTAAGGAGATTCGTTACTATAATTGTGTTTATAAAGAATTGATGTATGTCACTCATTTTAGAAATATCCGCCTTTATACACACAATTATAATAACTGTTTTGAGAAATGAAGATGATTTCTAGTACTTGGTAATACAAATGTTCAAACCTATTTACATAGTTAGTAATATCATTATGTCAAGATATGGTTTTGCAGGTAGGGTCCTTAGAGGGAAGAGGTGTGATAGAACTAGAAAACGCAAGCCTACTTAGTCCTTCATTTCCTAGAAAAGATGCACCGTTTGTCAAAGATTCACCCATTGATCATGAGTGTCAGAATTTTTCACAAGATGTAATTAGAAGTAAGGTGCTAAGTAGCATTAAAGTTGTAGTCCTGTCAACCAAGATAAACTTACTCATGCCTTTTGGCCCCCTGGCAATTTTGATTGATAAATTGTTTCATAGTCATGTAAGTTTATTTATTCATTTCATTGCTAACTATTGATACCATTGTAAATCATGTAACTTCTGAGTTCTTTCAATGTGTTTCAGGGTTGGGTCTTTCTTTTCAGCTTATTAGGCATTATACCCTTAGCAGAACGTTTAGGCTATACAACAGAGTAAGTTATTCTAAATTTCATTTATTCAATGAACTTTAAAAGTTAAAGTTTTGCTGGTTAGGCTACAAATTATGGTGTGCTAGAGGAAATATACTATGGTGTAGCAAAAAATAAATTACAATTTGAGATGTACCTGACCTTGACATGAGCATACATTATCCTATTGCTAGCTTTGTTTTTACTAAATTAATAAATGCAAGAATAATTTTGTGATGTAAGTAGTGCAGCTGTAATAAGATTTTCTTACATAAATCATTATGCATATACTAGCGTCTACACGGGCACTCTTGTGTCCCGTCTGTCTGCTTTTTTTTATCGCGCTAATGCTATATTTTGTTGTTTCTTTATCTCATCCTCTCCTACAGTGTTTTCTTTTTCCACTATTTAGTTCTCTTTCTGGTGGTTTTACCCTTTCTTTATGCAGGGGAGAAGTTATTTTTTTTTTCAAACAGTTGGGCAGTTTTAAAGGGGAAAAATGGAAAGAAAACAGGCTTTACCAAAATAAGATATTGCCTTTATATGTGTTATAGATATCAAAACCTAATTCTCATATTTGTTTTAGTGAAGAAGATGGAAAAATGTGACATTTTGGTATGCATGCTCTAATAAGAACAATCATGTGATGTCTTATACAACGTGTTCAAGTGGAATTCGATAGAAACTTAGTTTAAGAATTTGATTATAATGGAACTTTGGCCCTGCCTTTGATGCAGGCAACTAGCTTTCTTTACTGGACCTGCAGGTAATTCTAGCTTTCCCTTCTTCAATTACATCATATTTTTTATAACTTGGTGCGATACTGTTAACTGAAATTCTTTTAAAGTAGCACAAAGATTTTTTTTTTCTCCAATGCCATCTATACTCTACTGAAGGTGGTAAACTGCAACCTGCATTTTTAGTTGTGGTGATACCATCAATGTTTTAAAGGCTTTCACAACAATATCATGATTGCAACCTATTCTTAAGTTTTCACCAATACTTATCAACAGAATAGTTAGCCAGCCTATTTTAATTACTTCATTTGATCTCCAATATGACTTTGCAGTTGGTGGTCTTTTATATGCCACATTTGGAAATGCAACAGAGCTAATTATATCAATTCATGCACTCAAAAGTGGCTTGATTCGTCTAGTTCAACAATCACTACTGGGCTCAATTTTGTCTAACTTGTTGCTAGTGCTTGGATGTGCATTATTTGCTGGTGGATTAGTATTTCATAAGAGAGAACAAGTATTTAACCATGTATGGTTTTGTTCTTTTAAAACAATTTCCCTTTCTCTGAGCTTAGAATATGCTTCATGGCTTGGCTGTGGCAAAATATAGCAGAAATTGACCTTAACTGATCATCAGGCAGATGTTGCGGTGGATTTCGGATTATTATTGATGGCAGTAATGGGCCTGTTATTTCCAGCAGTTCTCCACGCTACACACACAGAAATAGAATATGGAAAGTCTCAGTTATCTCTTTCAAGATTTACTAGTTGCGTTATGCTTGTGGCTTATGCTTCCTATATAGTGTTTCAAGTGAAGAGTCAGAAGAATTTACAAGTTCCAGTTGATGAGGTGAAAGCCTTAACAGTTGTTTCTTTGTTTACTAATCAGAAATCGTCAAAACACACACAAACGTAGATGCTTTAGGCCCTATTTGGATAAACAACTTACTCAAGCTCTTATAGCATAAGTGCTTATAAGAATTGAACTACTATTTATTTTGATCTATAATTATAATTAATAATTTTTAGGACAAGAGTTTCAATGAAGATACTTCAAATGATGCAGAAGTTCCTGAGATCTCTATGTGGGAATCAATGATATGGATTTCAATCTTCACAGGAGGTATATCTATCCTGTCAGAATACTTGGTTAACACCATAGAGGTAAATTAAATTCTTAAAAATGTAATGTCTTTTCTTTCACGGTCACCTACCTTATTTATTTCTATTCCTCTATAGAGCATACATCGTTTGTTTGATTTAATTTTTTCTGTTTTTTTTTTTTTTTGTTTTCATGTCTTTTAGGTAACAAGTTTTAATTTTGTACTTAATAGTAGTAGCATGTTCATTGTTAACTTTTTCCTTCTTATTATTTGTGTTCTTATGGCCTGAGTTATTGATATAACATATAAAATATTTTCAGGGGGCATCAAAAGAGTTGCAAATGCCTGTGGCATTTCTTAGCGTTATTCTTCTTCCACTAGTTGGGAATGCTGCAGAGCATTTTGGATCTGTCATGTTTGCTGTCAAAGACAAACTTGTAAGTATTATCCTTAACTAGTGATGATGATGTAATAATTTTAACATATATAACCATGTTTTTTTTATAAGTTTAAGGGTAAGTTTTGTGTTCTCGTCCTTCAAAATGAATACATTCAGATAAAATGGGATAAATTTAATTAGCTTGAGGAAAAAAGTAATTCGAACAATAAATGAAAATGAACAAGAGCAGGAGTGTAATTTTCCTCTGCATCTAATTGGCTGCGTAGGACATATCGCTGGGCGTGGCTGTAGGATCTTCAATACAAATATCAATGTTTGTGGTAAGATTTTTGACTTTGTCAATGAAATTTATTTCATATTTTCCATGGCTTGTTATATAGTGTTTAGTCTATTTGGTTATTAATCATGCGTAATGAAGCTGAAGTAAACACAAATGTTATTCAGCTAATAGAACCGTTGTGGAATGGAATAAAACTGAATATTTTCAGAGATACAAATTAAAGATTTTATTTAGAGTAACATTGAGAAAGGGTTACAAAGTGATCGAGTAACATTGTACTAAATACTAATCAAGTTATTCTAAATTCATGGTTATTATTACTGCATTCACTCCAGATTCCACTTTGTGTTGTGGTTGGATGGATGATTGAATGCCCTATGGACTTGAATTTTCAGCCTTTTGAGACAACTTCACTATTCATGTCAGTTATCATAGTTGCCTTCATGTTGCACGTAAGTCAATTATTAACCTAAATTCCTTCTCCTTGACTTGTCAAATATACTATAAATGAAATTGTACTAATTTCCTTTTTGTCTTTTAGTAATGAAATTTGTACCTATACGTGCATTGATTTGATCTTTACTTGATGAACTTTGTTTCAAAATGTAGAATGGAACTTCGAACTACTTCAAAGGGATGGTGCTCATTCTTTGCTATTTGATAGTTTCTGCAAGTTTTTATGAACATATTGATCCCATGTCAATTGGTTAGTTATGAAAATGAAACCCTTCATCCGTATTAATTAGAATTTAGAACAAGTGAATAAATTCAAGTATATATTGTCTTTATAAAGCTAAATGTATAGTATTTCATTACTCACTCCTAATCTGATTTTTTTCAGAAGATAATCCCTCAATTGCTGGTCCGTAAGAGTTAGTGACATTAAGGTTTCTGTTGTTTTTTAGCTCCCCTTTCTGAAACCAAGGATTGCACTTTTGACTTGGGGAATAAGATATGTATATCTAATAGAGGAAATAATGACACAAATTACGAAGCTCTTGTATATTGTTACAGCTTACTCATTTTAAATCTTTGACTTGATCCAACTTAAGGCTATTTTACACCATTTAGTCTCCAGTTCATTCTTTCTATTACATAAATTTTCTATTTGTTTACATCTTTTGCACCATTTATTTATTTATATATTCTTTTCATCATGAATATAGGGTTTCTATGTATTACTTCTAATATTGGAAATCAATATTCACTTGTCAACCGGGAGTCTTAAGGTGGTTGGGTAGTATTGAGTGAGGGACTTAGAGATTGAGAGGTATAAGAATGTGTGTTTGATCCCCACTCACTAACTTTCTAACAATTAATTTTGGTTGTTTTAAATAAATATCCACCTGTCGATCAATCATGACTTTGCAACTTGACATAATTAAATATCTCTGCATGAATATGGTTCAAAGAAACCAACTACAATAATATTATATATCATTTTGTTATTCTATTTTCTCTTTTACAGGATCATTATAATCAGTCATTGTAAGAGAAAATTTAATTATTGGCTATATTGTACAATTTGGAATAAAGCCACCAATCAATTAGAAATGCGAATTAGCTAAATTTCTACCTAGTAAGCCTTCACAACTATTGGACTCTTCACATAATGCTTTCCATCTGACCAAATCAGCTTTCCAAATACATACTTCTCTGTTCCTTTTCCTTTCCTCACCTTCAATCTTATTTTAAACTTCTTTTCTTCACCAACATTTTTGAACTCCAATATATTTGGCTTCACAGAAACAGTGATCCCATTTGGGTTCTGAACACGAGCAACGTATGTTGCTGGAGAACCAACATTTTTTAATGTCCTTGTAACTGTCACCGACCCAGAGAGATTTGGGACTGTGATTGAAGGATAATTTAGGTTGATTAGACTAAAGTTCTTATGGCATGGGTGAGGAGCTTTCGAAAACACTGAGATTTGTGTTTCATCATATCCTAGAGCACATAAGAAGTTGAGGTAATCATTCACTGTTGTGTCATAAACAAGGCCAGGATCCATTGCTTTGTTTGGTTGAACATGTCCTGCTCCATAGCTAAATGGTGTAGCTTGGCTTTCAGTAGCATTCAGTATTGGCTCTGCCTCATTGTCTAATGTAGTAGCTGAAAGTAATAGAGGACAATTATTAAGACTAAGTCGAGATAAATACTTCTAGTAAATGGTGGTGACCAGAAATTTTTATAATTTTTGTAACCATCTGGTAGGACCACCTTAGTTTCAGCCAAATGTGTAAGTGTGTCAAATTTGACATCGTTACTTACACATATAAATTCAAGTTTTTTTGGAAAAAAGTCATTTGACGTTATGCTAAAGTTAATATTTCTGAGATAGTTTATAGTAGCTTGGTATGCAAGGAAGAATTTGAAGTATGGGAAACTTGAGGAATTTCTTACCTGTAGTCATGATAGCTGATTTAATAGCGGCAGGACTCCAAGAAGGATACAAGGTTTTCAACAAGCCTGCAATTCCTGAAATGTGAGGGCATGACATAGATGTGCCTGAGACTGAGTTATATGGAATCCGGCGATAGTCGAACTCTTGGTTTGTTGGCCCTTCAGCTTCAGTGTAGGCTGCTATAACTGACACTCCTGGTGCAGTGATATCAGGCTGAAAATTAAAACAAGGGTTGTTACTAATTAGATTTCTAAAATATGACAATAGGTTACAAGAGCAAAGCATAGTTTTGTGAGTAAAAAATTAACACCTTTAGAATTTCAGGTACAATAGTATTTGGCCCTTTAGATGAAAATGCTGCCATGAAAGGGGCTGGCTTAGTATGCATTCGTGTTGTTGGATGTGTAATATAAGCCACTGGAGACCTAAAAATAAAGTCCAAACAGTCAAGTCTAAGTTGATAAGAAACTTTAGTCTTAGAATATTTTTTCTATCTTTCATTTCATGTTTTCTTTGGTAATCATGAAGTGTTATTATACTGTTTTCTATTTTTAAATAATATTTCTAGTTATTAGTCAAAACAAGTAATGAAAAAAAACTATTTTCTCAATCTAAATAAGTTTACATTGTTTAAAAAATAAGGGGCAAGGAAATTGTGCAGGTCCATAAGTTTGAGTTTGTTTCATGTATTTATTAGACCTGAAATTGTAAAATAGTAATTCATATATTTTGACTAAGTGGGTGTGTATAGTGTGCCTTACGAATAGTTCAAACCCCCTAAAGTCGTTATAACCTATGAAGCATTAACACGGCACTAACACAGTAATAGTTTTATATTTGAATGTAAGGTGTTGTGTCGGTGTCGGAGACCGGACACGCCTTTGATGTGAAGTGTCAGTTCATAGGTTATAAGTAACTGGCATGATATTACTATTAAGTATCAAAACCATACTAGAATGCTAGATTTCTTACTTGGATGAGTTGATGTAATTAAAGAGAGCTAAACCATCAGAGAAAGTGATGTGAGTCGCAGGAAGAACATGAGGATCAGCTATAACTTCATTCCCATTGATCTTATCATTGACAAGGACCATCCCAACAGCACCAGCTAGAAGTGCTTGCTCTCCCTTGTCCACTCTTGCATTTATTCCTCTCAGGCATATTACTATCTTACCCTTCACCTTGCTGGGATCAAGAGTTCCATTCATGCAAAGCTTGCTGCATTATTGAATTTATTAGATTACATTACATTGCCTACACAAATTTATTTTACCATATATATATATATATATATATATGTGTATGTATAGTACTATGTTTGTGCCAATTCTAACATGATGATTCAATTGTTTGATACATACGCATCTTCAGCTGTTGCACCCCCCAATTTAGCATCTGTTGCTAAAATACTAGGGTAGAATTTGTCTGCTAATCTTGTAGCTGATAAGCTTTCTCCCTTCAATCCAAACAAACAAAGTTATTGTGAGTCAGCATATATTATTGTAATTTTACTAAACAAAACTAATGTCACCAAAATTGCACATATAATATTATTGCCTCGTCTAGAAATTAAAGGACAAACCTTGAGGCTTATGTTGTTACCAAGGACAGCATAACTAGGAAACTCTCTATCCATAGTGCTAGCACCAACTGTGATATACCAAGGGGCAAGGTTTTCTGCAGTAGCATCACTAGGCCCACTATTACCAGCAGAACAAACCACAACAATACCTTTCTTAGCAGCATGAAAAGATCCAATGGCAACACTGTCATTGAAAAGGGAAGAAGAAGAACCACCAAGTGACACAGACAAGACATCAACACCATCATGGATTGCCATATCAAAGCCTGCAAGTATATCTGCTTCAAAGCACTCATTACCATCAATTGGAGGCCAACAAACCTTGTATGATGCAACTCTGGCTTTTGGTGAACCACCCTTTGCTGTTCCATAGCCTTGACCAAAGACACTGATACCAGGTACCATGTTGCCACCAGCTGTTGATAGAGTATGGGATCCATGGCCTTCATTGTCACGCGGTGACTCAAAGGTTGAGTTGAGTGGACCAGCTGCAGATGCATAGCCTTTGTTGAAATACCTTGCTCCAATCAGTTTCCTGTTTTTGTTTTTCCATACACATTAGTTTGCTTTACATAAGCTTTTTCAAACCTCAAAGTAAGTTCTATAATTTTTATTTGCCTTTTATTTGATTTTTTTTTTTTAGTGTTAATGTATATTTTAATCCTTAAGAAATACTGCGAGATTCGATTTAAGTTCTGAGACAAATTAAAGCAACATTTTAACTTATGTAAAAAATAAACTGGATCAATTTAATTAGTCTCTACTTGAACCACAACCACCATTAGAATATTGGATCTCGCCACTTATACCAACACCTATTAGATAACCATCTTTATCAAGTTGTATATCAAAGATAAAAAGGTTAGAAGAGTTAGCTCTTAGAGGGTTACTAGGATAAAAAAAAAAGTTTAAAAAGATAATTATGATAGTGTATTTATACTTTTAGAGCTCTATTTGTTCATGGATATCATTTCTCTTTTGAAAGTTTTTTAAATTATATACTTTGAATGAAAACTTTTTTTACTTTTAGCATTCATGTTTCTAATACGGCAATAAAATTGACAATGTTTTGGATCTTACATGAACTTTAAGGTATGATCATGTCAGAAAAAGAAAAAGAAATTTAATCAGAAAGAAATGTAATAATGAAATATGAAGGTAATGAAAACATCTCTTTCTGTAATAAAAAAAATGTATTGCAATTATAAGTCAACGACGATAAAACCATCCTTTTTATCAATAAGAAAATGCGGCCCTTATTGGTCCCAAAAAAAGCAATACTATGAAATAAAAATAAAGGTGACACAAAGTGTGGCAATAAGGGTGTAATAGCCTAGGCTAGGTAAAATGAATAAAAAAAAAAAGTAATTAGAAGATGCATGGTACCTGTTGCAGTGAAAAGCATGATGATGATGATGCCCCTTGTCACATATTCCTCTCCACTTTGATGGAATTGGTCCAAACCCTTCATCACTAAAGCTCTTGGATTCAGGCCAAACACCTAGAGGATCAAAAGTAGTAAATAGGTAGCTAGTGTGGACAAACTTAAATAACCACTATAAGGAAGCATATATTAAATTGGAAAATTCTACTCTCTTCCCATTGGTTTAAACCTTACACAGATGGTCCTATTTTGGCTCTCATTTCCCACCCACATTACAATTTTCTTAATATTATTGCCGACTTTATCATCTCTTGCTTCCACTAACCCCACATTGCCATAATCAACCGGAAATCATAAACTTATAGTATCTCGTTCACTAAATATAAGATCTTATTTAAGATTTTTATTTTCCCTTGTTATACTATGAATATATATATTTTTTTCACAGAAATTCAAATTTAAATTCACTATTTTATAGGGATCTAACTTTTCTAACAATCTAAGCCTAATTAATTTATAAGCTTGATTTAGAATAAACAAAACACACGGTGATAAAAACATAGACAGACATGTTGATATAACTAATTTATAATTTAGATTTAACATGAATTAAGAATTGTAACTTTTTGGCAAAAGAAAAATATAATTATATAATATTTCTAAGAAACGAATGAAAAAATGTGTAGTTAGTGATTATATAGCCTTTTGAATGGTGGTTGTAGACTAATGTGGTAAAAGAACTGAATATTGGCTACCCAATCGTGTGTAACAAAACCTTATTTAATCAAACTTTCTTCCTTGAGAACACAAAAGCATTGGTGTTGATTCTTTATAACCCAATCACGCCCAGATTCAAACAACTAATATACTAATCTTATGAAATCGACCTTTTCAACATAAAAAGTATTCAAATACTGATTAGTCGTTATTCTAGTAGGGCAAAGGGATAAAGATTTATAATAACTATTAAAAATCAAAACTTTGTCTTTCCTCTCCAATCATGTCACATGTGTGTATGAGTCAACGATCTAGATTGAATAATCTAATGTATATATAAGTTTTAGTCTAATTTTTTCTTTTAATTATTTTATTTATATTTTTGTCATTATTTATTTAATCTAATATATATGTATATATATTTTGAACGTTAATAATAAAATATTAATAGAGGGGGTTGCAAGTTGCAATTTTTGTTATGCAGCTATATTTGAAAAGAAAAATTTAAACAAAAACAAAAAAAAAAAAAAGTAATAAAGTGACCTGTATCGAGGTTAGCTATAATGACACCTTCACCAAATCTTGATTTGTTCCAAACTGAAGTGGATGGTATCACTCCATTTTCTTCTAACCCCATAAACTCCCATGAATGAGTTGTGTGTAGTTTCCTTCCTCTATTCTCAAACACTGACAACACTTTCGGATGCTCTACAACCATTTTTCACACCAAAAAGGTATCAGAAACAAACAAACAAACAAACAAAAACAGAGAAAAAAACAGAGTACAAGGTTCTCATCATTCATTTACTTGTTATCTCAGCTGCTACTTCTTCTTCCAAATTTGCAGCAAAACCATTTATATGTCTTGTGTAGGAATAAAATATTGACTCTTTTGCTGTATTTGAGCTACAATTAACAAAAACTCAATCATTTCAATTAGCACAAAAAAAAAAAATTGATGATTGAATTCCATCATGTGTTACTTTGGATATATAATATACCTTCCCAAGAAAGATCCTAGAAACTCATAGTGAGAATCTGTTACACGATTGAAGTCAACTGTTGAAGACAATTCTGAATCATGTGAATGTCCTCCTAAGTACACCACATACGACTACAACAAAAATGGTTTAGAAATTAAATATATATTATTTTTCCAAATATTACAAGGATTATTATTCGTAAAATGTTGTAATGTCTCACCTTTTTCACTGCAAAAGTGGGTTTGTGAAGTAGAGAGACAAGAAGAATTATGAGGAGAAAATGAAGGGTAAGAGTTGGTAACCCCATTGCTTAGGAAAATTCAGCTCCTTTGGTTTTGGTTTTGGTTTGTTTTTTCAATGCAACAGAAGCAAAACCTTGGGTTTTATATTGAAGATCAAGACACTACTATGCCTGCTTCTGGAATCATATAAAGTATCAAAACTTGTATTAAATTGTTTATTATTGGTACATGATTATACACGATTTAATCTATAGTGAAATCTTAATAGGTGAAGTTTGCCAACCTGGCAGCTAATAATTGTAAAATAAAATAGTAATAATGGCATAGTTTGAATAAAAAAACAAGTAGGAACACTTATTTGTAGATTCAAACCTTCGTATTTGGAACCTCCCTTTCAAATTTGGAAATATATTTTGTGGACTATTATTACTTGTTTATGAAAGATACAAAGTGCGTGTTTGTTTGAATTTGCAGAGTTCAGCAAATGGTATTTCAACCTTATTAATCAACTGAGATATGTGAAGTTGACTTCTATTATACTTTTCACTAACACCATCGTCTAATTGTTCCACAACTTGGATATGTGTGCCAATTTTGCTCCACACCAATTTATTTTTATGTAATAAAATTTTAGATTAAGACACCACAATTATATGATTTATAATGAAATTTATATATAATTTATCAATTGTAGAATTATAGACTTAAATTCAAATTAGACGCAAATGTGAGAATAATAATGTGTGTCATGTTGATTGTTTGACCAGCCAACAAAAATGAAAGCATATTGTCACAATTTTTTTTTAAGAAAAAAAAATATATATATTAAATTAAAGGAAATTAACAAAAGCACAAAGGGACCATGCTTAAACAAATTACTACAAGACAACAATGCAATGATATGTGTTGCAATAAAAAAAATGACATAGTCTTTTTCTTGTGGGTCATAATCGACATTAAATATAGAAGAGGATTCCAAAGGCCCCTACTGGCTGAAATTCTTAAGTTAGTTACAAGTCAAATTTTGTTAAACCCTGCTTTTATAATAAATCTTTTATTAACAAATAAATGTATACTCACTACATTGATATTGCCATCCAAAACAAGCACTGTGTATAAATAAATAGATTTAAATTCTCTAAATGAGTAATTTATTTTAATAAAATGAATAATATTAATGATTAAATAGTGGTTGATATTATGTGCATATGCATGATAAATAAAAAATAATTATAATATTAATTATTAATTTATCAACTATATTAATTTTGATTAATATCTTTAATGCCATCCTCTCTAACTATTTAAAAAAAATATATATATCACCCTTATAATTGTTTTATCATTAAAGTACTTAATTTTAATCACAACTCTTGTTAAATTCACACATATAATCCATTGTAATTTATTGATAATATATAAATATTTTTTTATTAACAATATATAAAAATTAAATTATATAAGATATATGTTGTACGAAGTGGGATACTCATGCAAAATCAATTATATGAAATAATTTTTTTTTATTCCGAAAAATGCATCATATTCCCATTTATAAAAAAAAGTACTTTTTTCACTTTATTTTAATTAAGTTTAATATTAAACACTGTTTGTAAACACAAAAAAAAAAAAAAAAATTATTTGCTTGTTAAATATTATGTTATTCTTTACCTGTTAAGATGTGCCTCTACAAGGGTAAAAGGGAGAAAAAATTATCCGCCAAATTATGAGCATATAAAGTATTGATTTAACCACAACATAATATGTTTTTACAAGAAATAAAAGAGGTTAAAAAATTGGAGTTTACAATGGCCACCTAGGCCACCCCTCGCGCCTCTATATATAATCTTTGTTTGAAAAAAGCTTATTTTTTACTATAAAAAATTTAGGGCAATGATTTAATATTATGCCGAGTAAAAGTTACTTTAATGCTTGAAATTATAAAAATATGCTAATTCCCTTAATTTGTTTTAAGTCATAATTCAATTAATAATATTATTAAATTGAATAAAATATGTTTCGAATTTTATAATTATATAAATTAATTATAGTGATATTTATATTTTTTTAAGATAAAATAAACTCTCAAATTAACAAAATAATAAATTAATTTTCTAAATTAAGGAGTCATAGTCAATTTTTTTTAGTTCTCCCATTAAAACCAATAAAAATTATCCATATTGATATTAATAATATTTGTATTTATCAAAATAAGTATTGAACTTTTAAATCTTACGTTTGATGAACTAAGAAATGTCATAATTTAAAAAAAAAATATCACAAATTCAAAAAATTAATTTAACTACGAAGTTATTAGCATTTGTTTGTATAAAAGAATTTGAGTAAGATTTTCAAACTCACTAAATTAATTGTTATTTTTCAATAATTGTTATTACTATAAATTTAAATGACATAATTAACACACACTAAAATTTCAATTATTAAAATGTGTCTGGACTAGGCTCATATTCGTAGGGCAAAACTCATAAGTTGAAGACATAATTAAGAAGAAGAAGGATGAGCATGTGATTATTCCAACCGCGCTTTTGGTGGATATTCTTTATCTTCAGTCGGTTGGAGAATCAGTGTAACCCATACATAGTTAGAAGCCAATATAAGTGCGGAATATTTTTTGGTCACAAAGTGTGGGACACAATTCACCACAAAACAATTGCTAAGATCCCTTCCTCATTCAAGAATTTTCTTTTCGACCAGAGTCCCCCCCAATCTTATCTTGCTTTTTTTAAACCAAATCATGCAACACACTAATCTCTAACTACCATAATCTATTTACATAATTCATTTCTTTTATTTCAACATTTTATTTTTATACGTCAAAATCAAACTTTTCACTAAATAATTAAAACACGTATACTTGCTTTACTTTTGTTACAAGATGCTATAGCTAGTGCTTTTCTCGATTCATTTGTATACTTGGTTTTTTCTCCCTATTCCTATCTAAAAATAAACATATTACAAATCTGCTACTCATTTATCGAGGAAAATTTGTGTTGTTTTTCTTATCTTAGAATTTTTTTATGTATTTCAGGCATATGGTCCTCACATTCATGAAAGGGAGACACGTGATAAAAAAAAAATCCGTATATAAACTTTAATAATTTAGTATGTATAGTATTATTATTTCTAAAATAATATAAATGACATTACTATTTATTAAGGCATAAATGGCATTAATTATCAACTTAATAAAAAAGAATACTGTACTACTTAATACCCCAAAACAAATAGTACTACTTTTTTTAAGAAAAAAAAAACTACTATAATAATATAAAGGATACATGCATAAAAGTGGGGAGCATTTCTTTTGGAAAACAAAAAGGTGGATAAGTGACGATCCTGAAGACGGTTGAATTGGACGACCGTCTAGAATTCCAATTTTTGAAGATATTAAATATTGTTTTGTTTCAGTAATATTAATTAAGATATTTAAATATAATATATATATATATAATTAAAATTATTTAAATAAAAAATTAACAAATTTCTCACTTAATAGAAAATTTTAGCTGTATAATATACTATATATATAAGAGTATTTATAAACTTTTTAGTATTAATAATTAGATCATTATTTGATAATAACTTAAAAATATGTAGTAAATATTTTGAAACTTGCCAAAATGTAATAGTTCTTCTAACAATGGCAAAGTTTTGTTTGAAGAATTAAAAGTCATTAAATAGATTTAATAATTGAGTTAAAATTAAATTATATATAATATTGATCAATTACTTTAAAATATTTATTCGTTTATCCCAATGTCAGAACATTTTATATTAATTTTTATAAAAAAAATTGACAAAATTTGAAAATGATTTTTTGAAAATCTTAATTACAATTAAATCTTTAATAATTAAAAAAAAATACAAAATATAATATTTAATTACAAATGCAACTTTTCTTTTTCTGCTAAGGCATATCTAAATTCTAAGAATTGGCCCGGGAGACACCTATCCCCAAGAAAAGTGACTCATATAATTTGTTTAATGTCATATATGAGATCATTCCCCAGTTTAGGAACGTATGACATACAAAGATTCTAAAAAGAAAAAAAGTAACAAATGAGTTTAATAAATTGTAAACATGTTAATACAAAAAAGTCTAAAAAATATGCATTATTACTGTTGCTTCGCAACAAAGGAAACTAAAGAAGTGCTCTGGACCATGATGTATTATACCAGATGCCATTCGGATGATAGATTAAAAAATTATTTTTGTTAGTTATAATTGTAGGTTTGAAAAATTATGATAGTTTAGTGATTCTTACAAAATCGTTGTCATACCAAACATATGATAATGGATGTTTGGTTTTATTTACGGTGAGATAAATAAAATGACAGTAAGTCACACTAATTAGTATAAGCTACAAAGTTTAAGTTTCACTAAATTTATTTTGTAAATCCTATAGTAAAAAAAAGGTATAATGAGACATGGTTAAAAAATTAGTTTACTCTAATTAATTAAATGCATGCCTATTTTATTACAATTTAAATGATGTGCAATGTTGGTGTAAATGAGCTTCATATTGACATTTAACGAAAATTACCCATGTTGCTACATCATCGTGTTTTTGTAAGTGTATTTTTAAGTGGATGTCATGATATTGAAAAATAAAAATCATTCATTGAATGTTAATGTATAACTTATTTATATATATATATATATATATTTTTTTTTTTAAAATGCCCATTTTAAATAAATAAATAAATAAGCAACCGGAAAATTTAATGAAATTTTTCATAACACAATAATTTATTATTTTTTATGACACAAATTTAAATTTTACTAAAAATCTCAAATTTTAAATTATTCAAAATATTTTTTGAAAAATTTAAATTTCCTAAAATACATTTAGAATCTTTTAGGGTAGAAGGAATTTTCAAAATCTTTTAACAGTTGGGATTGAGGTATAATTACGAAGTTGGGGTTAAGAATTTTCCTTTTATAGATAAGCAAACCTTATAGAAAGTGTTTGCATTAATTTATTTAAGAAGTGGTTCGTATCTTAATACGCTCAAATCTCAATAACTAAACACTATGAATTGATGAATAATGCAAGAAAGTGTGAAGTGTGTAGGAGTGTAATTAAAAAAAGACTATCAATCATTCATGGAGGCAGCATATTTTATTTGGAACAAGGGACCATTTTTTATAAATAAAAAGAGGAGGAAAATATAGAATATCACGAGAAAAAAAATCAAAAATCCATGACGAAGAATTGTGTTTGGTTATCTAACACTTCTATTTAAAGTGATTATTCAAATCATAAAAAAAATCATTTTCTCGTGATGTTGTCTATGAAAGAAAATACAAAACATAACTACATTTTTAAGATTTGTATGGATAAGGGATCAACTATATATTAAAACAAATTTGTGGGAAGAAACTATTAACATAATTTAAAAGAAAAGGCTCGAATCACTAACATAATTCAAAATCCTAACAAAATAAAGTCAAAGGACTATAATTTAACTAAAAAAACTTTTAAAAAAGGCAGGAGTTTATTTGAAAATAATATAGGGTGAAAATAGTTGTCCCATTTTTAATTCAATGCTTAAAGGCCGCAACTTATGGGCCTTCTTTTCGTTCGAATTTAGTTATAGAATAGAATCTCAACACAAATAATTAGAAATAAAAATAATTAGAAAGTTTTTGGAGATATGACAACAAAGTTTTTTATTTAGTTTTTAAAAATAAAAAAATTGGAAAAAAAATCTACACGATTATGCATTTTTTAGAATTTTTTTCCAAATATTACAATACAACACAACATGAACCAATACAACATAAAGTTAAGTAATTAGCACAAGTTTTTGAAAGATAAATTATATATTTCATCATATGAACTTTCTTGTATATTAATAGGGTGTAACGGTCATTTTAGATTATTTTTTAGAGGAGAAAAAAATATGAACCAATAAAAGAATAATTGATTTAGTTTCGTTTAGATTTTGCAATACTTTCTCATGAAATCCCAATCAAACTAGATAAAAACGTCTTGGTTTGACATGGTTCGATTGGATTTTTAAAAATTTAAGAAACTTGTGTATTTCTCTACAAGAAAAAACTTATGTTAATAAAATAGATAAAAGAATAAGTTTTCATCAAACACTATATTTTTTATACTATTAAAATAAATATATTAGTTATAATGAATATATATATATATATATTAAAAAAATACATGAATACAACATATTTGAAAGATAACATTACTCATATAATGTAAAATAAAATAAATAATAATAAGTCTTTAAGTCTTAGCTCAATTGATAAATTTCAATCATTAAGTTCGACATCTTATCTTGAGTTCGAACCCGAGACCTCGCATTTGTGTGATTTAATTAGGACATAATTTATTGTATCTTCTAAGACTAAAAACATAAATAATAATAAAATATAATAATTTGATTCAAATTTGAGGTGATCAGTTTTGAATTGCGTGAAATTGGTATTTGACCTAATAAAATTCGGGTTTAATTGGTTTGATTTAGTTTGACCTTAATCTGGTTTAATCGAATGGATAAATTTTGAATTTAATGGATATACAGCGACATCTAATGAGAATTATTTATTTTGTCATATTATATTATTACAATTCTAGATAAAAAAATCATCAAATGAGAGAATTGGTCAAGTATATTTAATTACATAAAAGATTTATATATCCAATGAGTAACAACTAGTTAATATAAGTAATTATATTAACTAACTATTGTACTTAACTATATTATTTGTATACTAACTAACATGCTTAATATTTGCTCGCAAGTTGAAATATGTCTACTACTACAAGAAAAACACATATTTGTGGTCAACTTTATAAATATTTTGTGGCCGAATAAAACCCTCATAAATTTGTGACCGAAAAAGCTCTCACAAAGGCTAAAATTGAAATTAGTAATTTTTTGTGGCTGAAAAAACCCTCACAAATTTTTAAATATTTAACTGGATTTTGTGGCTACCTAAGCCCTCACAAAATCACAACATTTTGATTTTGTGAGGGCTTAGGCAGCCACAAAATCCAGTTAAATATTTCTGGATTTTGTGAGGGCTTTTACCGCCACAAAGGATGACTTTTGTGAGAGCCAAATCCGTCAAAAAGGATTGACAAGACCAGTGCGTTTGTGGCTGCATAAGCCGCCACAAAGGATTGGGCACGTGGCGTTTTAAATAGGCTACATAAGCCTATTTAAAAGTCTTATTCACATTAAAATATTTAAATGATCTTCTAATACCACATGATGCTCTCTACATACCAATATCAATGTATATATCTATATATATTAAACAAAATATAATTTTTCTAACAAAATAATTTTTAAAAGATCTGAAACAAACATCTTTTAAATTTTAAAAAATAATTTTTGGTTTCAAATAATAATTTTTTTTCTTTCTGAAACAAACCCACCTATTATTATCTCTTAAATAAATATGGAATGACTACCGAGTGATTGACTAATTGAACAACTACCAAATATTGAATCATTATCGAATATGGAACAACTACTGAGTATGGAATGATTATTGAATGCTTGTTTAATGGACAAAATTTAAGATAGAAAATAATATTATTAATATAATTATAAAAAATAATATTAGCAAATAATAAATATATATAGGTCGGCCTATCAGGCCTAATAGGTTTTTTTATAAGTCCGAATCAAGTCTGAATCTGATCTATTTAAATAAATAGACTTTAAAAACATTATGAGCCAAACCTTTTTATTAAATAGGTCAGGTCATAAGTAGATCATGCCATAAGCCTCTGACGGACGACCTAATATATTATCATCCCTATTCACAAATCACAATTAATAAGTAGTATTTCGTTATTTTATTTTCCTATTTGTTGTTACTAATCATGTATAGAAAATTATTGTTTTATAAATTATCATTTTATTCATTTGAATAATAAGTATGAAATATATATCGATATGTAATTGAAGATGTAGAATACTATTTTCAATTATTATAATGAAAATGAATAGGAATGAACAACGTAGAATGAAGATTAAAACCGTTATATAGGCAATCCATTTTATCAAGAAAAAAAGAACATTTGTTAATTAGGTTGCATTTTCAATTAGATATATAGAATGTTTTGATTAATTGAGATAAATAGTGAGATTGGAATTATGATTTCTGAATGTGTGTGAACAAGAGATTTAGTATATGTTAATAATTTAATTTATTTTTAATTGCAATTTTAATCTTTTTATTTTAATTGATTTTAATAGTCAATCAATCATAACCGTTGAATTTATAGTAATTTTTACGGTAATTATTTTTAAAACCACTCATATAATTATAAGAAATAGAAATATTGCCTTCAATAAAAAATATACATTGACTTCACTAATATTAGAGCATCACAACAAAACAATTGTCGAAAAAACCTTTTAACAAAATCATAAAATTAAACTTGTTTGAGAGATATATCTACGGAACAACGTCCTCTAACAGAAATCTTGAAGGATTTAAATACATATTTTTATGATGTTGGAGATGTTAGAAATGCTTTGGAATGTGATTGATGTGAATTTGAGTTCTTCCACATCGAGATTGAAGATATAGCCAAGTGATTTTATCAAACAAAATAGTGAAATAAAAGATAAATAAAAGAAACAAACATATATTATGTTAAGAAGATGAAGAATAAAGACACCATAATCTAAAGCTAAGGGATTGATAAATCAATGAGGAATCGCCAAAATAGTAAAAAAGTCATTGATAAGATTCAAACAAGTTTTAATCTAAGAAATAAAATAGGACAATTAGTTCACTCATCATTTTCATAAGGGAAATTATAATTCATTTTAAACTTATAAATATTAATTATCTCTAAACCTAAATGGGTCATAAGTGACATCATTTTTAAGTCTATTTTGAGCTTACATCTTAATTTTTTTTAAATAAACTAAATGTAAGAAAATAAAGTATTTTTACATACCCATGACATCAGCTAAATCTATATTAAAACTATTGCAATTCAAAATTAAAGCAAATTAAGAATTATTACAAATTAAAATAAATAAAGTTCGCTATAATTTATTAAAATATGGATCATCTTCATGCTCTTGAAATCCTTATCAACAACAGTCAAAATTGTAGCCATATGAATAAATTTGATTGTATTTGGACT